>JARYZH020002147.1:0-18198 GCA_030021035.2 Notholithocarpus densiflorus | reverse complement strand
ATATATCCTAGCCCCTAGGAGGCAGAAGTGCAGTAGGTTTATCAGATGATTTAAGTATCCTTTAAAAGTCGTTTCTCAAAAAAAAAAAAAAAAAAAAGAAAGTAACCTTTAAAAGTCTTTGCTCAAAAATAGAAAGTATCCTAAGTAAAAAAAAAAAGCCGTTTGACTAGTTTTGAAATGGGTGAGCTTTTGTTTATTAACTTTGAGTCCCGTTAATATATGCTTTGGAAGATTTTTATGAAAAATTGAAAAAATTGTCAAAAAAGTTAGAAATTGCATTTTATCTGTGGGTCACACTAATTGTGTAGAAGATTGTTTGTGTTCTTTAGTCAAGATGCATGCTTATGCATATGTAAGAACACAAATATTTGTTTAAACATATATAATTTAGAACTATAGGAACATACTAATTAAATTACTAATCAATGCTGAACACACAATGAGTTATCTTGCATTTTCAAAAGAACAAGCTATACTCAGACTTAGGAAACACGGACATATCATTTAGGATGTTGTACTTGTGTTGTATTTGTATCGTATTAGCCATTTTATGTTATAATCTTTCAGAAAATTGTTCATGTCACAGTATTGTACCTATGTCTGTACCTGTGCTCGTGTCAGTGTCCGTGCTTTCTAGATTTAGACAAATATTAGAACTAATGCTTGTAAGTCCTAGCATGCAGGTATTTGAGACCATGATCTTAGTACTCAAATCCATTGGAGAAGCACAAAAGAAAGCTGTGAATGAAGTTGTGGGGTTCAAAAACACAGCACTATGAAAATAGTGCTTGGGTTTTTGATCAACACAATTAATTTCTAAACAGAAATGGGTAATATTTCACAATGGGAAGATTAGATAGGCAATCAAAGACAAAGAAAGCAGAAATGGGCACTTTGATTGACAAAATTGGTTTCTCGAGGTACAAATGAAGATTCTAAAAGTAAAGAAAAGTTTTTGCTCTCATTGTTTTCTCTCTCTTGTTCTTCCTTACTAAATTCTCTGGATTCCTCCTCTTGTTGGTGGCTTCTTTTATACTCACCCTCCCTCCTTTCAAGCTGTTCCTTTCTTAGTTGAATTTGTGGAGATATTTGTCCCACCAAACTCCCTTTCTACCATTTCTTGGTCATAAAGGCAGACTTTTGGGGTGTTCTTACAGTTCAGGCTTGTCATTCAGCATTTAATGAGATTGACTTTAGGTAGGAAGAGCGCATTAATGCGAATGTGACTGTTATATTGGGCTTTGCGTCTTCTTCTTCGCGTTCATTGGGAAGATAGCCGAAGTTATATCCTTGGTGAGTCAGCTGGTCGCTTCTCGGCTGGATCACCTTACCTTGGGACAAATAGGTTCCTCGAATTACCTCGGTAACATGCCCAAATGGTCTCTCTTCTTCTGGGCTTTGGCTATCCCATGTTTGCATATGTGTCGAGCCATTGTCGTGGAAAGGGATCTTTGGAATCTTCTTCTCGGCCCAAAATTCACGGGGCGGCTGCATCTTGACCCCCACAGAAGTGTTCTTATTTACTCTTTCTTCTTGTTAAGCTGTGAAAGAATTTGTATTCATAGTTTCAGTTTGCGAGTTTGCTCTAGATTTGACAAGCATATGGTTTACAGCAGATCAAGTCTCTCCAAAAGCTAAAGCAAAGTTCTACTCAAGTATATGAATTTTCTTCTCTCAAGTATTTTGTGTAATTGGTTTATTTGATCAGAAATTTTGTCTCGGATTCAGTTATTGTTTGTCTACTTTTTAGAATTATTAATTTATTAATAATTTCTTTTATCTTAATTATTATATTTGATGGCTTATCAGTGTTAGGACATATGTGATTCACTTGTTAGGAACATGTGTCACTATTTTATATAATTGGCTAATCCTTTGACAAAACACACTTTACTTGTATTTGGGTAGATCTAGGATGTGTTTAATACTTCAAGAAACCTTGGTTCAAGTTCAAGTGTTAAAGCCATGCAAGTCTGTCCAAGATTCAAGTGAGAAAAGTGTTGTTCATTAAAATTCAATAGCTAGCATCTATCGAGACCTGTAGAGCTGTTCCAGCCTGTGGCTCGACAGCAGCTCGACAGATAGGTATCTATCGAGGTTTATGAGGTTCAGTTTTTCATTCAATCCGTGATTGTATGTTTGGGCTTTCTTTTCTCACAACCCTAAACATATAAAAGGATTATTTTAAGGATCGTCAAAGGTGACACAAGTTGCACAAGTGTTGAGCAAAGTTTGTTCAAGCAAATTGTGACCGAAGACAGAATTTGCCCTAATTCATCTTTCTTGTGAAGAAGTTGCTGTGTTTGTGCACCGTAGGTTTTTGTAACCAATGAGCTTCTTGACCGTCATCGTGTGATGAACTGAAGAACTTTGCATCCAACAACCTTCTCTAGTTGGTGATTGAAGTCGCGTACTGGGATCCGCGCAATTGGTTAGTCACATATTGGGAGCCGTGCATTGAAAAGGAGAGATTGTCACTACAGAATAAGTCCAATTGGATATTGGGGTAAGGGTTCAACTGTAAGTTGGTATAAGGTACTGAGATTCCTTTACTTTTAACTGCTTATTTTGATAATAGTGGATTCTCAGGAGTGGTGACTTTAAAATCACCCGGTGGGGTTTTTGTCGTGTAGGTTTCCCCATTCGTAAACAAATCACTGTGTTAATTTAATTTCTGCTGCATACTTAGTTTAATTGGTAGTTTGTTTGTGCTACCACGTGTTTGTGTATTAATTTGATTAATTAATAAATTTGACTAATTAATCAAATAATTTATCACAAGGGGTCAATTCATTTTTGGCCTATCAAGTGGTATCAAAGCAGGCACACTCTGATTAGGTTTAATCTTTGCTGTGTGATCCATTGACCCCTGTTTGTCATGGATAGATGACAGTCTCTTATTATACCTCCTTTATTTGATGACATTAACTATGCATACAGGAAAGTACGCATGAGAGCTTTCTTGCAGTCTCTAGATGAGAAGGTGTGGCAAGCTGTTGGGATAGGCTGGACCAAGCCGAAGGAAGCGTCGGCCGATTGGGATGATGCCAAGATCAAGGCGGCAAATTTCAACAGCAGGGCAATGAATGCCTTATTCAGTGCAGTCACTAATGAGGAGTTTAAGAAGATATCCTCCACTGAAACTGCTAAGGAAGCATAGACCATTCTCCAGACAACTTATGAGGGAACCAAGGCTGTCAAGGATTCAAAACTTTAGAGGCTCACTACAAGTTTTGAAGAGATCAAGATGGAGGAGGATGAGTCATTTGATGAGTTCTATGCCAAGCTCAAGGACATAGTGAACTCAGCCTTCAATCTTGGGGAAACCATTCCTGAACCCAAGATTGTGAGAAATGTGCTTAGATCTCTACCCGAGAGATTTCATGCCAAAATTACTATAATAGAAGAATCAAAGGACATTGACAAAATTCCTTTGATAGAGCTGGTTGGTAATCTACAGATCTATGAGTTATGTTTAACAAGAATTGGTAAATCGGGTAAGAGCAAGAGCATGGTACTGAAGGTTAAGAGCAGTGACACAAATGAGTCTTCAGATGATGAAGATTCTAAAATGAAGTCTTACATCACCAGACAATTCAAGAAGTTTATGAAGAATGCAAATAGAAAGGGCTTCGACAAGGACTGTAGGCAATCCAGTTCTTCTCAGTTCAAGAGCCAAGACAAAGGGAAGAAGGATGCTAGGGATGGTGGTCAGTATACTGTTCCCTCAGGACCAAAGTGCTTTGGGTGTCAAGGTTTTGGTCACATGAAACAAGAGTGCCCCACATATCTCAAGACCATTGGGAAGAGCAAGGCACTTGCTGCTATATTGAGCGACACCGAGCCTGAGGATGATTCCGACAATGAGGATGACGGAATCCTAAATGCCTTCACTGCCACTGTCAATCCTACTGAGGGGATTGTTGAAGATGTGGATGAAGAAGAGGAATTGGTGGAGTCCAAATTCGAGAAGATGGATGATCAAGATGATATCTATACAGCCTATGAGAAATTGTACAAGCTTTCTGAGAAACATGAGAAACTTTATAGGCTGGCCACTAAGAAGCTCAGTGATGTGGAACTTGATCGTGAAAAGCTTTCCACAAAGTTTGATGAAGCCAATCAGACTATTGGAGCATTGAGGTTTGAAAATAATTTCTTGGCTGAGAAGACCAAGAAGCTTGAAGCAGAGCTGTTTCAAGTTAGAGCTCAATTGGAGAGGACTTCAAGTGCAAAACTTGATGAGATGCTCAGCATTCAGAAATCTGCTTTTGATTAAACCGGTTTAGGGTATGATTTCTCTTCTCCTAGTATTGCATCTGCTAGTACTACTGTTTTTGTTCCTCCTACTAATAATGTTAAAATTAAGAACAATGATGTTAAAACTGAATTAGCTAGTGAGAACTTAGACAAGGATAAATCTATCTTAGGAGCACTCCCTAAGCTTGATAAGAAAGAAGTTAAAAACCCTAGGGCTAAGAAGGCTAACTCTCAATAGCCTAAACAAAAGAAGCAGCATCTTTGTCATCACTGTGGAGTAGCCGGTCATATTTGACCTAATTGCTATGAGTGGTTAGCCACTCAACAGAGCAATGGCATGATAGCATCGGGAAACCTGAATCATTTTCCATCCTCTTTTGCTCCTCTTGGAGATCTTCTTAAAGCCCTCATGTTCCTTTCGAACTTGAACGGTTTCAATTCTTCTCCCTCACCGCCGGTTCAAGGGTTTACTCAAAGGAAATGTTTTTCCAAGGTGTGGAAAGAAAAGGACTCCAAGTGATTATGTCACTTTTTCTCTCTCCTCTTCTTGTTTTTGTTTGCATTACTTGAGTGTTTTGTTTTAATGTTTTGAGTCAGTCTAGTTTTATGCTTTGCTTAACATGTTTTTGTTTGTTGTTTTCAGTTTTGTTTATTTTTTTTTTCATATAAAAAAAAAATTGAAAAATTGAAAAATACAAAAATAGTGTGTATTATGTGTACATTGGTACTTGTGTACCTTGGATGGCCATTGAAACAAAGTTTTCTAAACTTTGTATCGTTTGTAGCTTAGATAAGCATCTCTATGCACAACTATGTAAGTGAGCTTTGTGGCTCGTGTTTGTGATGAGTAAGGTTAAGTGATCTCTTGTACTTAACACTTGTATCACTCTTTTTGACGAGAAGAAGTAGAAAATCCTAAGAGAAATGCATAAATAACTATCTCACCATTGTTGCCTGCCAATCATGAAATGGCATTTGTGTGCTTCGGCATAGCAAAAGTGGAATGTCAAATGCTTAACATAATTGGGTATTTCTTTTCTCTTTCTTATATGCCCATGCATGATATGCTCAAAAAGAAAAATATGCAAAAAAAATAAAAAGCAAAAAGAATAAAATGCTTTAAATATGATTGCAAGCGTGTATTCTAGGAGATGTGAGAGTTATAGGATGTACCTCGAAAGTGATAGTCTCCATCAAACAGTTATGATTGTGTGTGAGTTAAAGTGATCTTCTTATATCTCAAATCGTCATAACATGTATACACTTATGCAATCTTGCGATATTTTTCACACACAACACGCAATTTTCTTTGCTACTCTTGATACATGTGCAGGTACAATGTGATTTGGCCATCAAAAGGTTTACATGTGTTAATGTATGCTCACTAAACTGTCTTGACTTGTTTTTTAAATATAAAATTGGTTAGACGTGTTTAGTGTGTGTATGTATTTTTGGGATCTATGTGCTTAACATTTTTCTTGTTGAGAAATGTTTTTGAGAGCTTAAAATGTTGTCTGGATCCTTAGTTGAGTTGCATGTTTGATTGCATTCATATTTGTGTTTTTCCCTTCTTGAAAAATTGTTTTAAAGCAACCTCGACAAATTTCGACACCTCTCGATACCTGGCTTATCTGTCGAGCTCTTTAGTTGCTTTTTATCGCAATCTCGACACCTCTCGATAGCTAGGTGGATCGATTGAGAAAGTTTTTGTTCCCTCGATAGCTCCTCGACAGATCCTCGATCCATCGAGCTTCCTTTTTCCTTGGACACATGCTCGATAGATGCTTCTGTCAAACCCTTTAAAGCTCGACAAATCCTCGACACCTCTCGATCTGTCAAGATTTACTGATGGGCTATATAAGGGGTGCTCGTGTTTTCTGATCTCATTTCTCTTGATCTTTCTCGATCTATCTAGCCTTTTCACCTCCCAAAACCTCTCTCACTCACCTTCAACCTCTTCCTCAAGGATTCTTCAAGCTTATTCAAGTTTTTCTTCACTTGGTAAGTTTCAAATCCCTCATTTTCATGCATTTCATGCTTTGTAACCTAAGTTTTTGGGATTTCTGCAAAATTTGGGGTTTTTCAAAATCAAAAATGTTTTTGTGAAATTTTTAGGATGAGTTTTGAAGATTTGATCTTAAAAACTTCATGTATTGCATCTCATGAGCATTATAACAGTATTGTCATGCATTTAGATGTGTGCAACTTATTGTGCGTTGGTAGGTTTGGATTAGGCTGAGCCCATGATGCTTTTTATATTACATGTCACATGTTCATGCATTCCCATGCATACGTTCTTTCCTTTCAATATATTCTTTGATATATTTTGAACTATTTTGGGACTTTTCTGATTGTCTTCTCTCTTTCTCTCTCTCTCTCTCCGTTTATGTTAGTCTACTTCTATGGCACCCAAAAGTAAATCTGCTCCGTCCTAGAACCCTCTTCGTTCCGGGGTATCCTCTTCTGCTGACACTACTCCTTTCTCTGTCCGGTTCCGTGATGATAAGGCCAAATCAGACTTCTTTGAGAACTTTTCTCGACGAGGCATTCATTCTGAACGCCAAGTCATCTTGTCGGACTTCTCCGACACCGACCTACCCACTGTCATCTACGGTAGGGGATGGGGGCCATTGTGTGACGCCTCGGTCACTTGTCCCTGATCTAGGAGTTTTACTCCAACATGCATGGATTCGATTATTCAGTACCTCGTTTCATTACTAGCATTCGAGGTACGTGCATAGTTATCACATCGCAGATTGTTGCGGATGTGCTCTTTGTCCCTAGGGTTGAGTTTCTTGACTACCCTGGTTGTGATCGTCTTAAGACAGTTCTAAAGACGAGCTCATTTATGCTTTCTGTGAGCGTCCATCCGATTAGGGTGAATGCCAGTTCACTTACTGTTTAGGCTTTGCAAAAGTCCCTCGGTTTTTGAACATGGTCATGACTTTTGTTTTACACCCTCTTTCTCATTATAACTCTATTACTGAACCTCGTGCTCGATTTTTGCTTTCTTTGATAGAGCATCTCACTATAGATTTTCCTTCTCATTTCATTCTTTCTATCATAGATGTCTATAGGGATACGGCAACCCGTAATAAACTCATCTTCCCTTCAGCTATCACAAGGCTTTTACGCCATTTTGAGGTTCGTTTTTCCTCTTCCGATCCCTTTCCAGTCATGGGTGCTATAGATGTTGGTACCATTAAACGCAGCAAGGCGCAGTTTCATTTAAGGCGTTCTGGTACGGCAGCTTCTCCCACTCCTTCTACTCCATCCACATCCGCTCTCTCCTCTTCTACGAGCGGTGTGACACTCGAGGACATCATGATGCAGCTTTAACTCATAGATGCTCACCTCGACACTCTCAGTGATGAGTTGTGTCAGGTGAACACCTGTGTTGGCCATATTGCTTGACGCTAGGCTGAGATGGGCGGTTACACCATGCCTTCCACTCCTGTGGCCTCTGCGGATGATAGTGATGGCTCCGACAGTGCTGATGATACTAATGATGATGATGCTACTGCTTCCTATGATGAGGATGATGGAGATGCTAGGTCACCTAGCGATGACGAGATGTCTACTTGACACTCTTACCCTTTGTCACTCGTGACAAAAAGGGGGAGTAGTTTTGGTTATGAGAGTAGTCATAATTAGGGGGAGGGTTAGCATAGGAGATTTTTGATAAGGGGAGTGTTCTTACTAAGGGATGTAGTGAAGATTATTTTTATCTTTTTTTTTTCTCCATTTTAGATACATTTATATCTTGTACATGGGTCTTGTGACCATTTTTGACATACATTGTACTTATGTTCTTTATATAGTGATGTATGTTTTTCTTTCACCTATCTTTACATGTGTTGTTTCTTTTTTCTCTTTATGCACATGTTTCTTATACTTATATGCAATCTATTATTTATGTTTCACACAAAGATGCCTTGATGAGTTTTGTTTAAAGTATTTTAGAAATACAGATTGTCAAAGTCTACTTGCCATAAACTCTCTTCATGCAAAGTTTTTCAAGAGTTTGTGTTAGGATAGATTTTATTGTATTCAACAAGTGAATATGAGTTGAGTGATTTATGATTTCTCTCATATCTCATTTGTTTGTTGTGGTTTTGTCACGGATTGCCAAAGGGGGAGATTGTTAGGACATATGTGATTTACTTGTTAGGAACATATATCACTATTTTATGTAATTGATTAATCCTTTGACAAAACGCACTTTACTTGTATTTGGATAGATCTAGGATGTGTTTAATAGTTTAAGAAACCTTGGTTCAAGTTCAAGTGTTAAAGTCATGCAAGTCTGTCCAATATTCAAGTGAGAAAAGTGTTGTTTATTAAAACTCAACAGCTAGCATCTATCGAGACCCGTAGAGCTGTTCCAGCCCGTGGCTCGACAGCAGCTCGACAGATAGGTATCTGTTGAGGTTTATGAAGTTTAGTTTTTCAGGACTGTTTTTCATTTAATCCGTTATTGTATGTTTAGGCTTTCTTTTCTCACAATCCTAGACATATAAAAGGATTATTTTAAGGGCCTTCAAAGGTGACACAAGTTACATAAGTGTTGAGCAAAATTTGTTCAAGCAAATTGTGACTGGAGACAGAATTTGCCCTAATTCATCTTTCTTGTGAAGAAGCTATTGTGTTTGTGCATCGTAGGATTTTGTAACCAAGGAGCTTCTTGATCGTCATCGTGTGATGAATTGAAGAACTTTGCAGCCAACAACCTTCTCTAGTTGGTGATTAAAGTCACGTACTAGGATCCGCGCAATTGGTTAGTCACATACTGGGAGCCGTGCATTGAAAATGAAATATTGTCACTGCAGAACAAGTCCAATTGGGTATTGGGGTAAGGATTTAACTGTAGGTTGGTATAAGGTACTGAGATTCCTTTACTTGTAACCACTTGTTTTGATAATAGTGGATTCTCGGGAATGGTGACCTTAAAATCACTCGGTAGGGTTTTTGCCATGTAGGTTTTCCCCATTCGTAAACAAATCACCGTGTCAATTTAATTTCCTCTGCATACTTAGTTTAATTGGTGATTTGTTTGTACTACTACGCGTTTGCATGTTAATTTGATTAATTAATAAACTTGGCTAATTAATCAATTAATTTATCATAATGGGTCAATTTGTTTTTGGCCTATCAATCAATTATCATTTAAGTTGAAAATCAAAATCTATCTGGGACAAGTTAAAAAACTATTGATTCAAAAAAATTTTTTTTTTTAAGAGAAACAATTGATTTTGAAATAAAGGAAGAAGCATAACTTTTGGGTTCTAGATACTAGTTTATACACACTGATTGCTTAATTGGTTATCAGATAGGGATCGCTAGTCTGTTCTTCATGACCGTATATATATTTTGCTCTTTTCTTCGTTTGTATGAGTTTATTAAAAAAAGAAGTTTTATAACTATTAGGCTATTTATCAGTGATGACAAATGGGAATGGCCAAAAGAAAGGGGACTAGCTTTGTGACCAACGTAATCCATTACGAACCATTGTTTTTTCTTTATTTATTCGTTTTTTCCAAGCAAGTTTATTAGAGCTGGCTTGGAGAATGTGACAATTTGAATCTCCATATAATATTGCATTGCAATTTGAATCTCAATATCACAGAGAGAGAGAGATGGCGGAGGAAAACAAAGTGAGGCTTCATGTAATGTGGGTTAGTCTTTTCGTTAGGCTTGTGAAACTGGCCCTCGAAATTAAAGGTATACAGTATGAGTACGTGGAAGAAGATTTGAAGACAAAAGCTCAGTGCTGCTCGAGTACAACCCTATCCATAAGAAGGCTCCTGTACTTGTTCTTAATGGAAAGCCACTTGTTGAGTCACTCATCATCCTCGAATATATTGATGAAACCTGGAAGAATGGTCCTCGATTTCTACCTGAAGATCCATATAAAAGAGCACAAATTCGCTTCTGGTGTAGCTTTGTCCATAAACAGGTTAGTGAAAAATTCATGTTTGAATTCATGCCTCTAAGCCTCTTTGTATGGTACATATAACCTGGCTTATTGATCGGATTTATACTGTTGGAGATATTAAGCGGCATCTATATTAAGAAAATTGGAATACTAAAAATTCTAAAGTTTAAATCTTATAAATTGATGTGTCACCACTTAAAATAATAAAATATAATTTAAGATTTATTTATTATATTGTTAGAAGTAACACCGATTGTATACATTATTATATCAATTTATAAATATTTTTTAGTAAGATTTATATTTACTTTTAACATTTTTACACGCATATATAAAATAACATAGAATATTGCAAGTTGAGATTGATAGGATTTATTTAATCATGTTGACTTAATTATTAGGATAAGTTATAACTTCATAGTTTATAGTATAGAGTGTCTGTTTGGCATGATTAATTTTACCAACTTATTTTACTATTCAGCTTATTTTGGCTACTATTTAGCTTATTTTGGCTACTATTCATGGGTTCTACTGTACTATTTCAGCTAACTTTTACTTTTACTTTTACTTACAGTACTTTCAGCAAAAAGTTTTTGGTTTCAGCAAAATAAGCAGATCTTAAACAGACAAGTGTTATTTCCTCATGTTAGAACATAAATATTCGTTTAAAAATATGTAGTTTAGAGTTATAGGAACATAGTAATCAGTGCAGAACACAATGAACAATCTTACATGTTCAAAAGAACTAATCTATACTCAGACTAATACATGAACTAATGCTTGTAAGTTCTGGCATGTAGGTATTTGAGAACATGACCTTAGTACTCAAATCCGATGGAGAAGCACAAGAGAAAGCTGTGAAGGAAGTGTTTGAGAGATTAAACACGCTTGAAAAGGAAATTAAGAACATTTTTCTAGAGGGGATTAAAATCATTGATCAGAAGAATGTGGGACTCTTGGGCCTTGTAATTGTATCTACATTTGGCCACTATAAGGCTCTGGAAGAATATCTTGGTCTGAAGCTTATAGACCTAGAGAAGACCCCCTTCTATTTTCTTGGTTGTCAGCTCTATTTGAGTTACCTGTGGTGAAGGAGGCACTCCCCCCTCATGAAAAGGTGGTGGGGTTTCTCAAATATATGAGAGAGAAGTCTCTCAAATCTACTTCAGCTTGACCTTGTAGTGAAATAAGTGGCAGCAAAGAAGCTGGATGGGTTGTTGGGTTTCACTGACCTCTCTTCTATTTCCAGTTTTGTTTTGTTTCTTATTTACTTTTTCTTCTTGTTAATTAAGCTGGCTGTTCTAAGGCATATAGCTACTTTTATATATTTAGTTTCAATATAAAAAAATTTTGCTATCAAATTTACATTCTCATGATAATTAATAATTTTTTTGGGTCAAAAGGTGGAATATATTAGATTAACTAGCCACAAAAGGCAACGTATTGGCTGTGAGCCTTAGAGAGTACAAACCGTGGGCATCAGAGTTCACAATTACATTAAGATCAGGGGTAGGGGGAGCATTCAAAACAACAAAATCAGTAACCAAAGAACAAGCTCTTTTGGCAAGGCAGTCTGCTCCTCTGTTCGCCTCCCTAAGGAGGCCCTTAGTAACACCACACTTGGACGAATCCAGATGGCTAGTCCAAGAAAGGAAAGTGATCGACTTTAGGGGCTCTGTAACAACTCACATGGGGAACTTTCCCATGATGAAGTTGTACCAGATTCTCAACCTAATCACGAAATGCGACCTCCTAGTGTGTTGCAAGGAGGAAATACAGGGAATTTTGAAATACATGGTACTATGGAAGCCAAACTGGGTGGCATCCACGAACCTTCTGAGGAGTCTGGGATGGAGCATCATGGAGAATGCAATGATGGGATCTAGTAATATAGAAATCCCTAATGACTTTTGTACTCAGATGAACATCTTGCTGTGGAACTGTAGGGGTGCTTTAAATGTGGATTTTAAAAGGAGAATATATGAAATGGCAGTAAACCATTTTCCCTCAATCATGGTTATTATCGAAATGAGGGTGGGTGGAGAGAGAGCTGCAAGGATAATTGAAAAACTTCCTTTTGATGGTTTCTTCACTACAGAAACTATTGGATATGCTGGTGGTTTATGGCTCCTCTGGAAGAAGAAGGAGGTGGAAGTCTGTGTGCTGTCCTCAACGGAGCAAGAAATCCATGCCACCATCAAGGTATGCAACTCTAACTTCTCTTGGCTTCTTTCTTCCATTTATGCTAGTCCTCGTATATTTGAAAGAAAAATTTTATGGGCAAATCTAGCCCAAGTAGCACAACTTCATACCCTCCCCTAGCTTATGATGGGGGACTTTAATGAGATACTTAGTGGAGAGGATAAGCTTGGGGGCAGACATCCCAAGATCAATGCAGTCCATCTTTGTTGAGGGCTTCCATAAGGTGTTGATTTTGAAAGTGAGATAGTTATAGCCCACTGTTCTACCATACACTTTCACTATCAACGCCTTGGCCCAAGGAGCCCTTATGCGAGACTTTGTCTCTCTAGAGAGTTTGACATCTACCATTCCCTCAGTTATCTCTTCCACTTCATTATCTGATTCCTCAAGATCTTCCATTCTATCAAAGCTAAAAGCTTGAGCATATGCCCCAGGAATATCCCCTATTAAGCTATCTTTGTAGCTTACCTGCTTACAAGGTTGAACGAATGGTTTCTCAATGCTATTGTCTTTGAATTTCTTCATGCTCCTGAACAATTCAGCTTCTTCTTCACTAGAGCACTGGGTTGGCTGTTGAAACTCGAGTTCCATTTTCTCAATAGTGTACTTAATTAACACTTTTTTTTCCTTTCTTTTCTTCTCCTTGTGATAATTAATAATTAACTCCACCGACTATATACTACCAATGGAAAAGTTGAAATAAATCCTACCCGGTTGGTCTAGTAGTTCTCAAGGTCTAACGAGATTCATGAGGTCTTAGATTCAAAACCTCCAATTGAAATCTTAAGGTCATTATAATAGATTTTTCCGTCTAATTATATGTTTTGTGTGGTGTGGGTGGGGGATTACACCTAGATTTGTTAAATCTATATTCTAGTACTGCTTTTACTTTTTGTTACTGAGCCCCCACGAACAACATCTTCAAATGATATTAAGCTCTTCTTTCATTCAATTTTAACCTTCAATCTCAATCTATCCCTTCGAAGGTTGGCAGTAGGGCACAAAAATGTGAGACCAAACAATTAGTGAAAATGTTAAATTTATATGCAAGTAGTCTCCGCTACAATGACCTAAACAATTTGTCCAACAAATTTGCCATTTACAGTTGGGTTAGTTTTTTCATTGTTCTAGGATCCTCTAGAGTTCAAGAAATTATTCAATCCTCGAGAATAACATGTCACCTTTACCCAGTGGTCCTCCCAAATAATAAAATACCTCTACCTTTTTAATGATCTGTTTGGATTCCTTAGATTTTGATTTGGATTTGGATTTGAGGGGGCCCAAATCCAAATCCTTTGTTTGGGTAAGTTAAAAGAAATGGATTTGGATTTGGTCCCAAATCTAACCAGAATTTGATAGGCTCAAATCTATGGATTTCAAATACTCATTGACGGTGGAATTTGAAATCCTCTCATGCAAAGCTCACGTCTTCTCTGCCTCAAGCTGTGACAACAACGTTGAAGCTGCAATCACCATGGTGTTCAGGTTTGTCTCTCTAAGTTCACACTAACCCTCTCGTCTTCTTAGCCTGTCCATCTCTCTCCTCCTTCAATTCCAAATTTGCTTCAACAAAATATCAATGGGATTTTGGGTTTATTTGTGGGTCTTGTATTTTTTTTTTTTGACTTCTTTGTGGATTTTCTGTATCTCCTTTTGATTTTGTTTGTATTTGGGTTGTGTGGTTTTCGTTCGAATTTTTCTATGTCGGTCTGTATCTACTGGTAAGAATGGGCTGGTTTAGTTTTGTTAAGAAATTGTTGGAGATTTTATCTTTTTTAGAGTTCAAAGTTGGTATAATTGAAATGCAATGAATTGTTTGATGAAATGCCTCTGTGAGCTATGTATTTTAATGCATGAGTTTTTAGTCTGAGATTTTGAGCTACTTTGATGTACATACATTACAAGGAAAAAATCCAAGTCCAAGAGAAATTGGGAACTAATTTTTTCATAGCTTTATACATAGCTAACAAGTAATATACAGTTTGCAATGTGTGCCTCCAGTTGTGTTTCCTGTGGTTGAATTCCTAAAGCACAGTCAGACTTTTTTTGACACTTTGCTATGAAGCAATATCAATGGTACTTGTTGCTTTCAGATGGCTTTCGTTTAATTAGTTCTGCCTTTCTTTCTGAGAATCTGTTTCTGGGAAAATTTTCTATAGTTGACTAAGTTGACTACTGTCAAAGAGAAGATATAATTTCCCCAAGCTTTCTCTTTCATTTTCTACAATGAAGCTGTTCATATTGGTATGTATTTTTGTCCATTGGTTTTTGTTAAAGGATTTCAAATTCAACTCTCTTTGGTTAAGCAAAGAGACTTGTGAGTCTTATATTATGTTCTTGCATTTACATGATAAATATTTAAATAACTGTACAACAATGCTTCTGCCTAGTGAGACATCTTATGCATGAATTCAATCATGAGCATTGTAACCCCTGCTAGTTTACATAAAGAAAGGAGTTACTGACCTGTAGAACACCATATTGTGATTTAATTGTGCTTTATATTCTTTAAAAAGCCATCAAACACTATAATTAATACACTGGAAAGATGGGATGCTTCAGCCTTTCATTTGACTATAGGTGGGCTGGTGGAGAAGATTTTATTAGAACTTACTGGAAAGAATGCTAACTTTACTGGATTTCCTATTACTTCTGAATTTTAGAAGCTAGCTCTTTTTAAATATAACCAAGTGTTACTCTCATATTTACTGGGCTGCTTACCTTTATTTGTGTTAATTATTTGTTATTCATATTTGTAGTTGCAATTATATTGATTTGTTTGGTGTGATTTCATGGATTTTCTTTGATAACCTTTTTATTAGTTATAGATTCTTATTATCTGTATTTTGAAAAAAAAATAGAGACGAAAATGACCAACGATGAAGAGATATGTCCATTCAACGAAAAAGTGGACAGCCTTTCAAGATGTTTTAGCAAAAGAAATGTTTGAGGAATATCAATCTCAGTATCGTCGTGTTATTTGAGACTTTATATTTACATTTATATATGTATAATTTTCTTATTTTAAATTTTGCATTATTTGAAAAACATAATAGAAATGGGAAGACAATACACATATTTTGGGTATTTTGTCTCTCTTGATATATAACTTCTTAGTTGTTATGAACTTTAGAATAATTTTTTAGTTTGAGATTTTGAATGTTGTGAAAAAATCTATGCATTGGGGTTTCCTCTCTAGTTGATATAAAAATTTAGTTGTCAATAGTTGGCAAGATATTTTTTTAGTTGTCTACAACTAAAGATATTTTTTCATTATCTTGTCAATTGAATTATCAATATTTCCTTGTGTATTTATTAAAAATGTTACTAAAATTAAAATGTGGAAGGATTAAAAAAAAATAATTAAAAAATATATTTTATTGATCTTAAATTCAAATCCAAATCCAAATCCAAATTTAGGTATCCAAACAATGAAATTTCAAATGATGAATTTCAAATCATTCTTTGATTAAAAAGATCCAAACAAGGAATTTTAAAATCAAGGAATTTCAAATCAAGGCATTCTAAATCAATGGATTTCAAATCCAAATCCAACTCCAAATGTTGCCATCCAAACACAACCTAAAATTATTGTGTCAGATCCTAGTCAGAGTAGTTCGAAAACTCTCATTTTCCATTTGACATTAGGGCTTTTATAATTCACAATTGCTTAATGCCAACAGTAGAACACAAGCAAACAGTAGGAAATCGTGAATCATATTTGCATGTAGGGGCTAAAATAATACCTTAGGAGAGCTTATGGATAGTGGATGGAACCAGTGATTATAGACCTCGGGTTGGGAGTGTATGATCGACGTTCTCCAACAATATCAACATCAACAACCACCGCGACAAGGATTGGAACCTTCGGTGGAAAAAGCTAGACAATCAACAATGCACAACCATGAAGGGGTAGATCTAATAAGTTAAATCCGGGGTGTTTTGAGGGCATTGAAGTCATCAAGAAATTCACGTATACACCCCCCAATTTGAGCAATTTCCATCACATTAACCATATATGATTCTGTAAGTATTTAATTTGTTATATCAGAATTTCAGATTTATAATCTTTTTAGTATTTTGTTTGTCTAATGTTTTAGAATTATGTCTACTAAATACTAGTAACTACAAAGCAACTATAGAGGAAACTGAATCTTAAATCACATTTTAAATTATATAGTTTAAGAGACGTAACAAATTGAATCTTATAGTTTCAAATTACATTGATATGTTACTTTTTAAAACTCCATGGAATTTTTTTTTGACATATTAAAGTTTCATTTGTTACTTCTTTAATATATAGTCCACCATGTTATACATTGTAGTATACTTCAGTCCTAGTGTTGATTCAGTAAAATTGTTTTACAGCACGAGTTACCGGTGCTTAAGTTAGAGGATCAGTACGATCAGTTTGTATACTCTGTATATAAGAGCCACTGATTCAATAACACTGTGAACTCATTCAATTTCTTCAAATTATCTCTTCCTTGCTCTCTCTGTCTTTTCCTTCATTTTCTTCGATCTTTCACACCCAAAATATTCCTCACCATACTTTGTAGAAAATGAAAGGTAGAAAGTTGAGCAATTTTATTTTTATGTACCAATTAAAACAAATCACTTCAACAGTTGTAAAAAATTTATGAAAATTTTGTGTTACTAAATTAGTAGATTTATTGTTTTGTTTGTTGGTTAAAGTTTAAAATCTCTGGACTTTTTATTTTGGGCAATATATTGGGACTGTTTTTTTTGTTTTTTGTTTTTTGTTTTTTAACAACTTATTAAGGTAACAGATCTTTAATATAGTCCAATCACTGGCATCAATTGTTCTTTTTTAGTTAACGTATAAAATTTCTTAAATTTTTATATTTTTTATCTATATTAAAGACACAAATCTTTTACATTTTTATTTATTTATTTTTTTACAACTTACTCAAGTGGCAAATTTTGATTTAAGTATTGTTACTTTGATATAAACCCACCACTAACATTAATTTTATTATATAACTTTCACCACATGTCATGTCAACAGCTAAATTTGTTTTTTTTTTTTTACTTATTTATTTTGTAAAGTTAAAATTTTAGGAAAAATTGCATTTTGACATATTTAGAGGAATGAGTTTAGTGGCCTGTAATTAATTTTTCTTAGAAATGCTAGGACTACAATTTTTGTCACAACTTGCTCATATGGCAAGTTGTGAGTAGTGGAGTAAAAGTAGTGGGTCCACAATTCCACCACTCATGATTTGCCACGTGAGCAAGTTGTGATAAAAGTTGTGGTCCTAACATTACTCATTTTTCTCAATTCTAGCATAGGCCAATCCAACATCTCCCCACCCAAAGCAATATAACAAAACACTCATCCCTCTAAAAACCGAGAAGACCACTAAACTATGTGAGAAATTTGCAATTTGGTAAAACTGATTTCTTGATTTTCATTAACTGAGTTTTACACTTTATATACAAAGCCGAGATACACTCTGTAACTAACTTAACAAACTCCTAAATCAGCTACAGTGAATAACTAACCAAGACACTTGTGAATTAAAAACTAACTAACTCTAATTGCTAAACTACAAGTCGTTGAGTGTACAAGTTTTATTTACAGAACATAAACTACACTGCCGTTTATGCAGCTTGTTATTCAACTTCACTGTTTTCTCTTGACAACTTGATGCTTCTTGCTCTTGGTAACTTGATGCTTGATTCCTTGTAGACTTTGTCTATCCAATCTGCTTGGATGAGTGCAATTCCACCTGCTCTGCAACTGAACCCTTATTTGTAGAAGTTAAATATTCAAGTTG
>JARYZH020002146.1:0-18211 GCA_030021035.2 Notholithocarpus densiflorus | reverse complement strand
GTTGTTTGGTAGCAGGGGATATATTGTGAATCATGACAGCAGAGAAATGAAAATGTTAATGATCCTCCTCCCATAAACAAAACACCAAATTCTACTTGGGGAATTTGTTTTAGACGAAGTGGTACTGGGTGACCTAGAGCTCAATGTAGCAACATTTATTCTACTTTTGATCATTGCAGCCACTTTTGTAGCTGCTGTTGCCTGTTAGCCCAAATGGGCACTTTTTTTTTAGCAAGATGCATTAGGAAAAAGTAGATGGTGTATGATATGGTCCTTAACCTATTAATTTGACATTCAATTTCATGGCTATTTGTATATGCTAAGATAGAGACAATTATGCAACAGAATGTGACTGTAATAGTTGTTGTATGAGTATGACTCTCAAGCAGATATGAAATGATGCACCTTTTGGTGCCATTTCTAAGTTTTGTAACCAGTGCATGCTCTCTTTCTAAACTGATGATTGTTACAAGCAGTTTCATCATCAAGGAAGAAAATCAAAATGCAATTATGGTTTCCTTTCAAGATAGTTTAAAGATATGGGAAACAGAAAAATTGCTTTGGTGTTGGACAAAAGGGTCTGTATTTTTTGCCTGAAAGCATGGAAACGAGGAAATCATTTTGATAATCTTCCCTACCATTCCATTTTCTTTCTTTATTCCCGACTAGCTGGAGAAATACATGCAATTTAATTCAAGCAGAACTAAAGCAAGCAGATAAAGTTTATGCCACTAACAAAACGATAATCACTTCCTTTATAGTTTATTATAGTACAGAATAAAGGATATGCCAATACAATTAAAAAAGAAAAAAAAGAGACAAAAATAGGCAAGTAGAAAAGGGTTTTATCTTGAATGGGACCATTTTCATCCTTTTGCAACCGGCAATCCTGCACCACATGACAAAACTCAAAAGTCAATAAAGTAACAAAACTCCTGTCCTCCGCTTCAAGTATTACCATATAATAAGAGAAATCTTAACTAATGCCCCATGTTGGTTTAGGAACCATTTTTAGAAATATTTTATTAAAAAAATGATAAAATAATAAATATTATTGACAACTTTTTATATTTCTCATGAAGGTATCAAAACTTTCTTATTATGGTTTATTAATAATTGCCCTAAAGGCATCCGTTAACATATCCCGATAATAAAACTAGTTATGAGTTAGCACGCCAAAGGCAGGCACTTACTTATAGTTTTTAATTTTATTATAAGAAAAATTATTGTTGCAATTGGGCTGAAAGCCTTTAACTCTCTAAACGAAGTTACTTCAGATTTTTTTTTTTGGGTGAGGGATGAAATACGGATATGCTTGGAACTATAAATAGTTAAAAGTCTATTACAAGTTTTGCAGTCTTAATCCAAGGCTATAAAATCCTCCACCACAGGCCGCAAGTTATAAAAAAAGACAGTTACTAATACTAGAGGAACTAAGCCTTGCAAAGGCATTTGCAGTGATTGGCTTCACCAAATTTGACAATGTTGGAAGAATTATTTTTTTTTTCTCTAATTCTCCATCTTGTTGGATTGGTAATATTTAATCTAAACAACCAAATGGATCCATTTAAAATGAAGATTTTAATACAATACAGAATGCACCCATTCATTATCAAATGAGCCTGGGATAATTCAATGAACTAGTATTAATTGTTAACTATGCAGAGAACTGAAAATACTAGAATCTGACACAAAGCTGCAATCAGCATACTCTAAAGACTAATGTGCAACTATATTCAAAATACATGTCTTGAGGCACTTCTGCATAACATTTTGGAGGTACATACTAAGAGCATTTAATTGACAACTAAGAAAGAACAGCCAAAACATCTGAAACCCTCAAAGCAATGTAATCGTAACCGTCTTTGCCCTTAAATTCATTCCCGGCATAATTGGAGTACATGACTATGCTCCCTGGGGCGAGGGATAATGGTTTCCTGTTGCCATCTTCATCCAGAGGACCAGGCACAACCACAATCACCTGTCACATCCAATGCAGAATAAACATCAAACATTAATCTGCCCAAACGCCAAAACCCCATCTTACAATCCTAAAACAAGTATTCAGCTAATGCTTGGGAGAGCATAAAGTCGAAGATGCTCTAGTCCTCACCGTCCCAATGGAAGGTTTCTCCTTGGTTGCCTCTGTCAGCAACAAACCCCGAGTAGTCTTTTCCTCAGCCTCAGCAACCTGCACTTGGGTTCAAACGTACAAGGTATAATACCTAATATTACTTCAGGTTCTCTGTGGCTCACATGATAAACCAAGAAAAGACCTAAATAAAGCATAATGCAAGATCAGAAATGATATACCATGCACAGCACATAATTATTTTGCAGTAAACCAAAGGCAGTTCACTAACTACAACCCCAGGATGAGACCTTTACATTAACATTATTATTTATCCTTGGCTATACTCCACAATACACATTTCATGAAAATACATGCAAGGGTAATGAACTTTAAAAATATAACAAACCTTGATTAAAACTCTATCATTCAGGGGCTTAAGTTCCTTGGCATCATCTGATTCGAGAATACCAACTATATCATCATCCTTCAGAATAAGATGCTTTGAATCATTGAACTCCAGTTCAATCCCAGCATACTGGGAATACACAATTTGGGGGCCAATTTGAACAAAGAAAAGCAATTAGTGAAAGGAACAAACAATGGAGAACAGCTGAGCAAAAGATACCTTCACACTGATGTCTACTTTGCTCTTCCCAACTGTCTTACCCTCTCTAGCTGCAACCACCTCACCCCCTTGAGGCTTAGTTTGAGCAGTTGTTGGGACCAAAATTCCACCATCCGTCTTTTCCTCAGCTGTTTTGATCTTGACCAACACTTATCACCCAAAGGCTTAATGTCAGTGTACTACAGAAATGGGAACAAAATGCTACCTTGTCAGAAAAGACACACATAACATGAACTGTATCAGAATTTCAGTAAATGTAAATCCACAGCTATGTGTATATATTGTCGTTTGACCATAATACAAATGTCTTCTAATTTCAAATAAGAACCAAGCCTAGGAAATTAAACAGCAGAATTGCTACATAGAAACAGAGAAGTATTGAATGCATAAGTTCCCATATATGACACATATAGCAGAGCATACTTAAAAACCACAAAGTGCCCTGGTTCTGAACTTTCTAACAAAAAAATGACCCACAGAGCAGTTTTCTTTTTCTCTCGTAGGCCCCAAAATACTATTTCACTGTTTCATTGGTAAACAACCTTACAATTAAAAAGTTTTATCCTTCTAAAATTGAGAGGTATATAGTCAAGGATAGATTCTCTATTTGAAACTAAACTGAATTTCAACAAATAACAATAACTGTAGTCAATCATGTTTTCCAAACTAAAATTCAACAAATCATTTGGTATTTCTGCTTATTTGGTATTTCTTGGGTGATGCCATATTCAGAAAAAGCTATTCTCTTGAGCTAGTTGAGACGATTTGGGAGAAGAGGTAATAGGGGGCAGTTGGTTAGTAGTCCTGCTATGTCTTATGTAGTGTATATAGTGGGAACTAAGTGCAAGGTGTTTTGAAGGTACATAAACTAGCATGATAAAATTGAAGTTTCAGTTTTTGAAAACCTTATATGAGTGGATGACATCCCCTATGATGTTCTCGATTGAGGAGTTTTTAGAGTTTGTGGACTCCCTAGGAGCTAGATAATCAGTCTGTTTGTTTCCTATTTTATTTTTTCTTTCTTTTTTTGCTCTCTCATCGTGTACTTGATTTGAGTTTTTAATAAAGCTTATTGACTTAACAAAAAAACAACAAAAAATCACAATGCATCAAGTTATGACAAATGTGTGTTCGAAATTTTTTTAAATGCTACCTTTGTCAACGGAACGTTAGATAAAAGAATGCACTTTTATTGAGGAGTAACAGTTATGCGTGGTAAAGCTGAAACAGTTATTTTTTAAGACCTTATATGAATGAACTTTTGACTTCTCATGTCTTCTGTCCCAGAGCTTTCACTAAATTCTTTGCTGTAAATTTTTTAAAAAAAACTTCTTACTTTTTGTTCTAGCTTTCCTTATATTTTTTGGGTAGCACCACCTTGCTTTTTTAACGTTGCATCAACTTAAACCCTTTAATCACACATTTCAAACCAATACCATCATACAAACTATAGAGAAACCCATCCCAAAGTACCCAAACCAGCCACATACCAATACATAATTCACAACAATCAAAATCCCCACATACTACAATACAACAAACTTCAATAGCAAACACTGATAAATTGGAGAAACAAAATGGGTGATGAAAATACTACCTTGGAAGCAACCAGACCCCTAAGTGCCCTCTGAGAGAGACCACTCCCTACTCCCAAATGCTCCACTGAAGGACTAACTTTCACTGTTGATAGTTGAAGCCCCTGAAACGAAGGCAAGTTCCTCGTTGAAATTGAGGATGATGTAAACTGAACTGTAGCTATTTCTGGGTCTACTCTCAAATCCCACAAAAACAAAAAACTAGAAATCAAATTAATAAGTCAAGTCTAGAAACCTTTATTGGGAAAAAAAAAAAAAAAGCTTTACTTGACCAACCATATCCAAACATGGCTCAGTCAGAATGCTTTATTAAATTTATAGAAAGAAATATGATTCAAAAGGAGAGAATTGAAGAGTATATTCAGGTTCTACTTTCAAACCCCAGGAAAAATAAAAACCCAGAGAGCAAAATGCAAAAAGATTTGATTTCATTGTCCTGAGACGGTAAATAAAAGTCAGTTTCAGTGTGTTTGGTACAGTAGAAATGGGAGGGAAGATTAAACACTGGAGAGGGAAAGGAAATGATGTGGGTAACAATTTTTACTCTGTGTGGTGTTTTTTTTTTTACAGGGTAAATTATCTATTTGGTGTGACATTTAGATTGTGTCAATTTGATCCATAATGTTTCAAATTTGTCGGTTTAGTTCATAATCTTTTTGTAGTGTGTCAAAATAGTCCACGTCATTAAGTAATGTAAGGAAAATATTGATCTAGCTAATGACCAAAATGAAAAATTATTTTTATGCCACATCAGAAGACAAATGTACTGTGATGTGGAATAAAAAATTAAAAAAAGAAAACCAGTTTACATCAATTCAATCACAGACAATGAGGGGAGATTTTAGTGAGGCCCATGTGTCCTCACCGGGAGATTTTAGATGGAAATTAACTCATCACCACCTTTCATACATAGGTGTAAATGGTCTGGTCTAGTTCGATTTTTGCAATTTTTGGGACTAGACAAGTCTGCCGATCCCATAAAAGCTTGGATCTAACTTGACTGTACAAGGGACTAGTCTCAATTAGTCCAAGTCCAATCGTTCCTGGTTAGTTTGGTCTGAATTTCGATCCTTGGCATGCGCTGTTGGGCTCTAATATTTTGGGTTTTCGCAAATAATTTTGGATGAATTGATTCAAAACACCCAAAAATATGTTCAATTGTATTAGAATAGAACGAGAGGAGAGAATGGTAAAGTTAGGTTATTAGGGTTTTTTTTTAAAATATATAATAAAAAATATATGGATATAGAATTGGTCTGGTCTGGTCTTTTTTTTTTTTTGCAAAATCCGGACCAGGACTAAAACTTGGATTTTGTTTAAGTGTTGGACCAAGACTATTATTAAATGGAGTTGGAGATATATTTTTACTGGGATGTCCTCAAGTTTTTTTTCGTTAAACCAAAGGTTTAGGAATATTTTTGAACTACATAAAAGTCCAGTCCAAAAAAGGGAATCCTCTTATAAGATGTATAAATGTATGTTGGTTTGTTTTCTTTTTTCCTTTTTTTTTTTTGTTGTTAAATGTACTATGAACGTTATTGTTGATGTGTGTGTGTGTTTTTTCTTAAAAAGAAAAAAAAAAAAAAAAATCAAATGGTATGTTCTTTTATTATTATGATTATTATGTACTGTGTATGTTGTTTTGTGTGTGTTTGTGTCTTTTTTTTTGTTTTAATATTGAACGATAGGTTTTTTTTTTGCTAGATGTTTTATTAGTTGTATTAGTACGTAAGTTTAGAATAATTTTAAAAAAATTACTTCTTACAAACTATTAAAAAAATTGTTTTATGTAATAGGGACATGAAATTAAATTTAGGAGAAATTGCACTTTACCCACCTGTGGTTTGGCCCGTTTTAACAGTGCCCACTCGTGGTTTAAAAGTTGTCACTTAACCCACCTAAGGTGGCCTCCGTTAGACCCCCGTTACTCACCTCTGCCTTTTCACCATTACAAATAGGGGTAAATGTGTCTTTTTCATTATATTTTATGTCTCTCTCCTCTTTTCTCTCCTTCTTCACAATCAAAACCCAGAAATGTATATGGAATGATGCATTTAATGTTCTTACCCAATGCCCACTGCAATTGCTAAACATACTTTTACAATGACAAGAAAACCAATACACCTACAGTCACAAACAAAGCCACAAATCCATGTGAACATACACCCACAGATTCGCTAGCCTTCTACTGCTAAATCCAAAAATTGACTACTTAATTCTTCATAAAACAATCACAAAATAAAATACAAAAATTAAGAATAAATGGTGTCCACCTGTTTGTTGGATTCTATCTTTACCCTAGGCTTTCTCTCTCTAAAACTCTAACCCCTTCTCTTTTGCTGGGTTCTCTAAAAAAAAAAACCCAGATTTGCAAGTAAAAAAAAAAAAAAATCTGCAAAAAAAAAACCCCAACAAAGACTAGCAAGGCAACGGACGGTGGAGATCTGTTCCTTTCACGCATCCTTCGACTTTAGAAATGCGATCTTGAGGGAGGCGAATTCCACCAATCCAGCATCGTTGCCGAGCCCTAGCTCCGCTAAGTCCGCCAAGCCACGCCCCTCTCGGAAGTCTAAATCGGCCAAGGAGAATGCGCCGCCGTTTGATCTGACCTCCATCCCCTTCGAATCCAAGCCATCGCCGGCTATGGCGGCCAAATTGAAGAGTCCATTGCTGCCGAGGCCACCTCCTTCAAATTCTCACAAAAGGAAGCTTAGCTTTGAAGGTCATGGGCTCGATGTAGGAAATCGTTGACCGATCTGGTGGCGGATCTGGTGATTCCGTGGGTTCTGGGTTGTTGTTTAGTTTTGAAATTTTCACTATGCTTCTATTATACCCAGCAAATCAAGTAATTTTTATTCTACTGTTCATGATGTTGTGATTTTTTTTGGTGGGTTTGTTGTTTGGCTTTGAAACCTTCCTCTCTCATATCTCTATTCCCTTGGTCAATCTTTGCCGATCCCCCCCTTGGGTGCTGCCAATGTATATCTAGTGGCTTTGTGTGAGATCTTGGATGTTGAAAATCAAAACTTTAGAAATTAAGTGCTGGAAATTGTTAATCCTCCCTGTTGTCATGTTGATCCTCCCTATTGTTCATATCCATTTCCCTTTGTACGATTTTTCCGAGTTTAAATCTCTCTACCTTAGTACCCAAAATTATACAATAACTACAACAACTTGCCTTCAAGGCAGACTCAATGGCTTTGTTCCAAATTCTCCCATCTTACCAGAAAACACAAAAAATAGTAATCAAAGTAAAGAGAGAAAGGGATTATGGGTTTGGGAATTTTTGGGGGTTCTAAGGTAGAGAGAGGGAGAGAGCTCGTTCCTTTTTTTTAGGGTTCTAATTCGGTTTTAATTTTGGCTTATATAGTAAAGGGGATTTTCTAACGGAAAGGGCAGAGGTGGGTAACGGGGGTCTAACGGAGGCCACCTCAGGTGGGTTAAGTGACAACTTTTAAACCACGGGTGGGCAATGTTAAAACGGGCCAAACCACAGGTGGGTAAAGTGCAATTTCCCCTTAAATTTATATAAATTACATTTTCTATCTTTCAATATTTCTTCTTAACCAAACAAAGAAGTTTTCCATCCCTTTACTTTTCCATTCTCCCAACCAAATACACATGAAGGAAAGCTAAATTTAGTATATTTTATCCCACCATTTTACATCCCTCCACCTTTCTATCCCCCAACCATACAGAGCATAAGGTTTTGTTGATATTGTTGTTGTATTCGTGATAGATGGTGTAAATGATAGTACTAAAAATTTTAACAATTTCCAAAAAAATATGATAAGGTGAAATGATTGAAATATAACAATAATTTGGAGGAATGACTAAATACATGCATGCAAAATAAGAGTTTGCACAAAGTAATTAACTTATATGGTTTAAAAATGAAGACAAACAAAAATAATGATACTAAGTAACAAACCTTGTTGATTATGATCCTCCCCTTGCTTCAACTCATTTGTGCTTTCAAATATTTGTCTTCTTTGTCTAACTGCAATAATGTACAGTATGATTTCTTTTACACTACAACTCCTTAACTTTGATATGTGCTCTTCGCAAAAATTCCGGGGCCAAATATGAGGATAAGTAGTTATAAATGCATAATATTCATCAATCATCTTACCTGTTAATTCAAAATGAAACAAGAATTTCACTCGAGCTTTGCTGATAAAAAATAGTACTAACCTTCAATAATTTAGGAAAAAGAAGTAAACATTCCCCGAGACAATCATCCATGAAAAAATCTTGGTGCTAGATAATCTGTTTCAAAAAAAAGATATACATCAAGAATTAGTCACTCCCAACACACAAAGACACACCGTAATATTTGACAATACGCAGCTTTATTTGTCTAAAAGAACCGTGTATATACAACTTTTTCTTAGAATTCATACATTCAAATCCTACATAATTCCTTTTTGCTAGAGGAAAAAGAAACCTATTTAGCATACCTCTTCTACACAATAATGCAGTCTTAAGTTTGTTATGCATTATGTGCTAATTATGTTCAAGATCATGAGAGTATGTATTAATATATTTAGGAAAATGTTGGTGCACTTGGTATTTTAAATTTTATGACAAATTTTGGACATAATAGTAACGTAAAAACTAAATGAATTCATATTAACATTCAAATTATGATCTTCACTAGCATGATAAGATACTTTTAGCAGGTCAGATATGATTAAGAGCTCGTTAATTTTTTTTTTGATAAGTAAGAATGTTATATTTACGAACGGCTACTCTATGCATGAAAAACACAGAGTAAACCCAAAGAATACAAGAAGAAAAAACAGAGAGAAAACAAAAAAGAACCAGACAACAAAATAATTACAAAAGAGAAAGAGAACTAAGAAAAGAAGGGAGAGTCTCCAAGCCCGAGACCAATCAAAAAGAGTCCCACTAAAAGAAGCAAGAAACTGATCAACGGAACTATCCAAATCCTCAAAAGTCCGCCGATTCCGTTCCTTCCAAATACACCATAGGATGCACAACGGAACTAAGTTCCAAATCTGAGACGAATGCTTCCCCAACTAATTCCACTAGCCAAAAAGCAAATCTGGGATCGATCTAGGGATAACCCAAGACAAACCAAAAGATTTTAAGGCAAAGCTCCACAACCGATGAGCCATCTCACAATGAAGAAGTAAATGGTCTACCATCTCTCCACAATGACGGCACATAATGCACCAGTCTACAAGAACCAATCTCCTCAATCTCAAGTTATCACCTGTTAGGATCTTATTCTAAGTTACGCATCAAATAAAAAAAGAAACCCGTCTAGGAGCCTTTACTCTCCAAATACCTTTCCAAGGAAAGACAATTGAGGGGGAATCCCGCAATTTGTTATAATACAACCAGGTGTCAAACTCCCCATTAGGTTTCAACTTCCATCTCATCCGGTCTCCAACATCCAATGGAGGGGTATTAGCTCCCAAAATACGAAGAAAATGCAGCCCTTCATCCATCTCCCACTCATTAAGATCTCGAATGAGACGAACATTCCAAATTCTCCTCTCCTCCGCCCCCTACCTCGACAGAGAAGCTTCTACAAATGCCTCCTTATCAAGGGCAATACCATACAGCCTTGGGAAAGCCAATTGGAAAAGTTGATCCCCATACCACCCATCCTGCCAAAATCTCACTCTATTCCCCAACCCGACAACAAACTGACAATTTTTGCTAAAATCCTCCCAACCCATACGAATACCTCTCCACAAGCCACACCCATGAGCTCCCCTACCTAGCTTTGAGGTCCATTCCCCCCAATCTTCCCCATATTTTGAAACTACCACCCTCCTCCATAACCGATCCTCTTCCTTCCCAAACCGCCACAACCATTTCCCCAATAAGGCCTTATTGAAAGTAGTAATTTTTCTTATCCCCAAGCCACCATTGGCAATAGGTGCGCAAACTTTATCCCATCCTACCAGATGAAACTTGCCGTCACCCCATAGAAAATCTCTATGCAACTTTTCAATTTTATTAGCCACATAAGTAGGAATGGTGAAAAGAGATAGAAAGTAGGTAGGAAGACTAGATAGCGTACTCTTGAGTAACATCAATCGACCCCCTTTAGACAAATACAACTTCTTCCACCCGGCTAATTTCTGCTCAAATTTTTCCAGAATCGGATTTCAAATAGAAGGGGAGTTATGCAACGCCCCCAACGGCATGCCAAGATAAGACATAGGCAAGGTACCAACTCTACAGCCCAAAATACCTGCCAGGGCATGAACATCATCAACCTCCCCTATTGGAACCATTTCACTCTTGTGCACATTGACCTTCAAACCTGTTACCGCCTGAAAGCTGAGTAACAACAACCAAATATGAAAAATTTGCTCCACAAAATAGGATAGTATCGTCTGCAAACAAAAGATGTGAAACACTTTCCCCACCACCCTTCCTACTCTCAACTTTAAAACCACGGATCAAGCCAGCTCCCTCCACTCTTCTCAACATCCTACTGAACACCTCCATCACAATCAAAAACAGCATAGGAGAAAGCGGGTCCCCTTGTCTTAAACCCCTTGAACTACCAAAAAAATTATTTGGAGACCCATTAATCAAAACAGAGAACAGAGAACTGAACTAGGGATATATAAGTACGGATCCACTTACACCACTTCACTCCAAAACCCATTCTATTCAACAAATCCAGCAAAGCCTCCCAGTTCACATGATCGTAGGCCTTCTCAATATCAAGTTTACAAATGACTCCAGGAACCCTACTCTTCCCTCGGCTATCCACACACTCATTCGCAATAAGAACCGAGTCAAGGATTTGTCTCCCACCCACAAAGCTATTCTTAGTCTCTAAGATCAACTGATCTAAAACCACTATCAAACAATTTGCCAAAACCTTAGCCAAGACGTCTTTCTCTACTACTCTCCAACAATGCTGATAAAATGCCATAGTAAACCCATCCGGTCTTGGAGCTTTGTCCCCCTCCAAGTCACTTACGACTTGAAGTATCTCCTCTCTCTCAAACTTCCGTTCAAGCCAAACCCTCTCCATATCTCCAATACGATCAAACTCCAAACCCTCCACAAAAGGCCTCCACCCCTCAGACTCCTTGTACAAATTTTTATAAAATTGGACTACTTGATTAGATACCTCGGATTCCTCCTCAAAAACCACCCCATCCACCTCCAAGGCCCTCAGATGATTAAACCTTCTATGGGAGTTAGCCATTTTGTGGAAGAACTTGGTGTTATTATCCCCTTCCTTGATACATAACATCCTAGATTTTTGTCTCCAGGAAATTTCCTCCAAGGAAAGGAGATGCTCCACCTGGGACCTCAAATCTACCCTATGACATTTCTCCCCATCAGAGAGACCTAACTCCCCTTCCTTAGCGTCTAAAATTTTCAGCTCCTCCATTAATTGTTTCTTTTAACGCTCTACATTACCAAACTCTCGACAATTCCATTGTACAATGTCCTCTTTCAGGGCCTTTAATTTTTGGCAAGCACGAAACTAGGAGTACCTACAAAGGAATGCCGATTCCACCAGGATTGAACTTTATCCATAAACCCCTCCGTCTTCAACCACATATTTTCAAATCTAAACGGACTTTTCCCCCTTGCCATACCCCTAACCTCCAAAAGAATAGGACTGTGGTCAGAGATAGGACGGGGTAAAATCCTTTGAATAACATCTGGGAAGTGATCCTCCCAATCTGGAGAGACCAAAGCTCTATCAATTCTAGACATTGTTGGTTGAACAGTACCACTTGACCAAGTATAGCTACCTCATTCCAAAGGCAAATCAATCAAATTAAGATCCTCAATAAATTCAAAGAATTTTTCCATAACTAGGGTCAAACGAGTCTCACCCCTACGCTCACTAGGAAAGCGAACAATGTTAAAATCCCCAAAGTAGCACCATGGTACCCCCCAATACTGCTGAATACCCACCAACTCATCCCACATGTGACCCCTCTCGTTGTTCTCATTTGGTCCATAAATCCCTGAACAAGCCCAAATAAAACCGTCCTCCACCCCTTGCCACTTTACCGAAACTGAGAATGTACCAACCATAACCTCCACCTTATCCAAAACCCTTTTGTCCCACATAATCAAAATACCACCAGCAGTCCGGTCAGCCTCCAAAACAGCCCAATCCACATATGGACAGCCCCACAAACTACAAACCAGCTGTCTATTCATGCTAGCAATTTTCGTCTCTTGTAAACAAACAACATCACACTTCCACTCCCGCATCAAATTCTTCACAAGTCGTTTCCGAGGATCATTTAAGCCTCTAACATTCCACGAAATCATTTTTATCTTCATTACCACAAAAATATCCCACCTACTGACACCAGCACAGAACCAAGCCTCTATCTCCCATCATAATTCACCGAGGAGATCAAGTTTCGCAGCTCTCTGCGTCCCTTGTTTTTGGACTTAGCCACTTTTTGCTACCTGTTGCTTTCCGGTGTAGCACATTGGCTATCTCCATCTCAGTTTCAAGCCTTTGTAAGAGAGCAATGCACAACTTCTCATGCCGAGTCATTGACAACCCAACCAATTTACAGAAACCAGGAATTCTATGTTTCACCCACCCAGAAATATTCAACTTAGCCTCCAAACTCAATACCTCAGTGACCTCCTCCAACTCTGTCGAAGTTGTCGATGCACTCGGAGCAATGATCCTCAAAGGTAAACAATCTGTCAGTTCTGTTTCCCCAAAACCCACAGAGAAATCAGCTACATCCTCCACAAGCATGACCTCCCCAGAAAGGTTCAAGAAATCCTTACTAGAAAAGGAGTTTGCCTCCTGACCCGAAGCTCCAAAACCCACTGACCCAGCTCGCAAAAACCCCAAAAAATGCTCGGGAAAAGATGGTCCAACCAATCTCGGCACAAATTCGAGAGTGACCGCCCTCGTATCTACAGAGACCAACCCACCCAACACCATATTTGAGCTCACAAAACTTTTCCGGTCAGAACTGAACCTGAAAACCATTTTCTGAAGATGCCCGGTGCAGCCCGAAACTCCTACCGGCGAGGCACTCCCTGGATGAGAAACCAAACCTCCAACCTGCGAAGCCTCTTGCGACTGAGAGACCGAGAAACTCCCTTCAAAATCACTCCTCGGTGTAGAAGAGAATGGGTCTGAATAGTTACCTGGGCTTGTGTTCATCGGGCTTAAGTTATATTCATAATGGGCTTCTAACTGTTTCGGGTCCAAACCGATACCCACCTTCTCCAACCATATCTCCACAAGGCAACCCACTGTCTCGAATTGAGAAGCAGACTTCTCGTAAACACCATCAGGGTTCATCATCGTCTCCTCGACACTAAATCCATCGAAGACAGTACACCTAGCTACCGCCAAGGGCTTCGCGAGGCTACCCAAAGTCTCGGATTGACCAACCACGATCTCACCGTCATCTACACCCATCACCGTCACCGATGCATGATTCTCGGCGTGAAGGGCAGTGGACATCACCGCCGCCGCCGACAAGAGGGCTTTTGGCTTTGGTGGGCTCGGGTCAGCTAACGATGAGCTCATCGGAAGCACCAAAGGGCTCTCCCTAACCCTCTCGTGAAGATTGGCAAAGAAAGAAGGCCCTACAGAGATATTGGAACATTCCCCAGTCTCACAGGTATTTGGGCTTAAAAAACTTGGGCCTAAACTAGACATTGGCTGTTGGGCTGCCAACTCGTTAGAGCCCAAACCCAACAAACCCTTGCCCAGTTCCTTACAAGCCCGTGTTACCCATTTAAAGCTTTTTACTCCCCCTTTATTGCTATCCTAGGATACCCGTCTCCTTCCTTTCACATCAACCTGCACAATTAAACCACTCCCTATCCAGCAAGATCTCCTTAAATCACTCCTCTTCCCATTTTCATTTGATTTTGAATTCAAACTGAAATTTACTGGGATACGTTTCCTCTTTTCTGCTAGAAGTTGCTCACCTAATTTAGTATCCACCTTACTGCACTGCTCCCTCCTATCCCCTCCTCCCACCACCATCTTAACAGGCTTGCCCACCAGAATCTCCCCCACCTTAGCACCTGTAAATTTCGGATTCATTGCCAGCAACCCCCTTGCCTGATTCTGCCTCTCCACAAACTCCCCCTGAGTCAAAATTTTATCCTTATCCTTGGTTGTAATAAGTTGTAGCTGAGTCACATCTCTTGGCTGCACCTGACCCTTCAATATCTCAGCAAAAGACCGAGAGGGATGAAGCCCCAACCTTCCCTTCTGTGGCTGAGACACAAATTTAGCCTGGCATGAGCCACCTAAAGCATATTGGTCTGGTTCCAACATCTTCCTCAGTTCAAGCCCAATAACCTTCCAACCATAATGTGCTTTGCCTCCAGGGATAATGATAGATCGTCTATGCCCCCCAACTTTGAGTTCAGACACTAAAAGGAATTGACCAAAGGAGTTTGTTCCCTGCTGCAAAGTATACGCGGTATCTCCTTCCCTAAGCGTAAAAAACTGTTTAGGATTGATTCCGACCACCGTGTGTTCAATATTCTTCATCAACCATAACGCTGCATTCTTGCCCCGTTCAAAGATACGTAAGGAGAAAAAACTTCCTCCTTCCTCAACCACCAATTGAAAAAGCTTAAATTCAATGAAAAAACTACGAATTCCACCCATAACTATGAAATTTGGAGGAAAGGAATGCTTAAAGGTTTGAAGGGTGTGAGATTATGTCCCACTTCCTCAAAGTACAAATTACTACAATCAGAAATTATTGTGCCCCCCTCGTTAATTTCAAAAACATTAGCACCTTTTATGTACTCAAGGTAATGATTTGTCAAGCCAAAGCTTATTAATTTTGAATATTCTATACGGTTATCTTCAAGTAAGAATCCAATCAAAGACAGAATTGTAGAAGACTACAAGGTTCTTTTTTATTACTATTTTTTTTTAAAATAAAACTAGTAGTCCATATTGTGAGTACATAATGATAACCAAACCTGAACACAGTGGCTACATTTTTTCATGTCATCCAGAATTTCTTCAGTTCTCCAACTTGTTCCAGCAATACTTGTACGGAAGCTAGGAGTCCTATCCTCGAGGATGTACATTTGCCTTCAATACTTGGAATCATAATCCTGAGTAAGGCTCCCCTATAAAACATTAATGTATTGTAAGCATCTAAAAACAGATTTGAAGAACTCATAATTATTATAAATGTAGGCAACATATATACCTTCTGAAAAGATTAGATCTTTGCAATGAAAAATTCATCGTAAGGATCATTAATCACTCCATAGACCCACCAAAATTTTGTTAAAGCAAGAAAAGGAATTAGATGGAGTCAATAAAATTATAATGTGCAAAACAATACAAGAACACTTAAAAAATATATTATATCTAAAATTCCCTAGTCATTTGACTATGTGAAAACTTAAACCAACTTAATCCACACTATTTTTTTTACCTAATATATCCAAACCTTATTTTTCAACTTTGAATTTTTGCAGCATGAACAAGAAGGGCCAAGGTTATGACACTGCAAACACACTAACATGGGCAGATCATGGGAAAATACGACACAACACAAACATTATTCTGTTTCTGTTTGTGTGTTCTACCACATATTGATAATAATATGAACTAGGTATTTATACCACCAAGCACCCTTAGTATTATGGTCACCCCATAAGTACTAGTTCTTGTGCAATGGCACGGTGGGAGGGGCTACACACACATACACTTAGATTATGCTAGAGTAGGATTTCTATCTTAGGTAGAAAAGGAAAAAATGAACTAGGTATGTATGTGTGTGTTTGTGATCAATTAAGCTAATAATTAAGTAAGCTGTCAAAGGCACAATTAGGGAAGACCTTAATGATGCTATAATCTAATGTTAAAATTTCAACCATGACTTCACTTATACCTTTCCTAAATGTCAAGATACGTGTTGCATGCTCATTGTGTCATCTTTTAAAGCAATTACCTCGCTACATTATCACCAGCCATGACCTTAGCCTGGATGTAGGAAAAGCAATGTCAAGAACCAAGAAAACATAGACACCCTTCATGCGGCAATAATGGTCAATATTTCCATTTTTACCCAATATATGTACTTTATATAAGTCAAAGAATATTTACTTTCACGTATTTGAAAACAAGCTTTATATGTATAAGTAGGCTAAGATTGGAATTTACATATGACAGATAACTGTAATAACAAGTTCAAAAGCTTAACTGCAGATAGCAAAAGTTAAAAGTTCAAAAATTTTAACTGTATTAAACAAGTTCAAAAGTTTAACTGCAGATAGCAAAAGTCATCTGAACAGAAATTTTATTGTTTAAACAAAAGAGTAATTTAGATGTAAGGTTTTACTGGTATTGCAAGAGGTCAAAAAAGTGAAAATTTCAAAATTATTAGCTGAAGCTCTGTATCAAAGTGGACAGTGCTTGCATAGATTCATCATGGACTGCAACACATGGTGAAAACCCCTTTGAGTAAAAATTCTAGAAATGGTTGAACAGATTCAAGGAAAAATCAAACTTGACACAGAAACCACATCCTTGCATGGAAAGTCTTCCCACTAGAAACTTGTGCTTATGCCTGTGCAGTTGTGCAACCATGGCCTAGTAATTCTGGCTAAGAAATTTTGAAGTGGCATTTAAAGGAAAGTCGTTTGTAAATAGCATAAATAATTTTTTTGAAAGGAACTTAACTGACAAATCATAGTCCACATAACATGGAATTGCTTGGACTGATCAAGCAAACGAATGGGAATGTTCAATGGGGAGGGAACATTAACATCTAAAATTAACCTCGTATGTACTTGATTTTACCATACTCGTTGGTTACAATAAGTGCAAAATTAACAAAAGGGGACACAATATAAGTGATCTCTTCTCCATGACACTTTAATGTATAAGATAGTAAAAGGCATGTATATAAGTATATTTTTTGTACCAGATATAAAATCATAACCATTAGCTCGTGAACATTGTTTACTCTTTTCTCTACAGCAAGGTATTCCTATAAGAGGGTGAATTCAGGGTGATACTAATTTGTAATTTCAAAATATTCTTTTCAACATTTAACTCAAAGTGAAATTAGTAAGAAGGTGCCACAGAACAGTAGAAAATTACTATGTTCAAAATGCAATTGGAGATAATCCTATTAATTTATTATAAAAGATATGCCAGTGGGTAAGAACTGATATGTGTATAGAGCTATAATCTTCAAAGGGATAAAAGACCTGCCCATAGTTAAAGATAACTATAAAACCTTTTTTTGGGCATTGAGATCATTCTAATGTGTACAATATAAGGGTGTCAAATACCAAAGACAAGACTTACATTAATACCCAGTTGCATCAAGTGTGGAGTCCATTAGTACCAAATACCAGAACAGAGAATCCTACAGAACAGAGTGATCATTTTTGGGCACAAAAATAACAAAACTTATAAGGATGAAGTAGTTTCACCAGCAGCTACAACTATTATTCCAACAATGATGAAGTGGTGGCCCTGTCATCCCAATTAATTCAAGTATGTGCAATTAATATAAAAAGAAACAAACAAATAAAAGCCTTATATTTTATATTATATTGGAAAAACTCTTCGACCAATAAGTATGAGTTATTTTCTTCTACAAATCCCAACCAAAGGCATTTCGGAATTAAAGTAGCTTAATTTTTGGCCTGCAAGATGTAAATGAGCAAATAACCTACTGCAGTATCATTCCAGCACATTAAAAATAAATACTCCATAGACTTGAAAGGTTCAAACCAAAACATCCCAATGTGACTTTAACAGCAAATTTGGATTGATAGACGTTTCCCTATTCTCTACTTCAAACACCAGTACATAATTGAGCAATTTATATTGTCATGACATCCATCCAAAACCAAATGCAACTGCTTAGTAGTTAGATGTAGGATTGCATTGAAAGAAGGATGTTCTTT
>JARYZH020002145.1:0-18215 GCA_030021035.2 Notholithocarpus densiflorus | reverse complement strand
TAAGTAAAACTGTTCACTATTTTCTCACAAAAATTGTTCACTGTTTTCTGCATAAACTATTTCTAGCATTTTGCATAAAATTATTTTATGTTCAACATTATTTAAAAAAATGTTCACTCTCTTTTCTGTGTAAATTATTTTCTATTCACTATTTAAAAAATCGTTCACTATTTTCTCATAAAACACCTAGTGAAATCGTTTTTTCTAAATCTAAACACCAAATCTGAATGTTTTTTCATGTTTGAATTTCACAATAATCGAATATATTTTTCTGCATTGATAAAATCTGTTTCTACATTATTAAAATTTGCACTCTGCCCATCATGTTTACTGTATATTCAAATTTGCTTACTGCATTCATAAAATCTATTTTTTGCATTAATTAAAACTGTTCACTGTTTTCTCATAAAAATTGTTCACTGTTTTCTGCATAAACTATTTTTAGCATTCTGCATAAAATTATTTTCTGTTCAACATTACTTGAAAAATTGTTCACTATTTTTTCTGCATAAATTATTCACTGTTCATTAGGTGTTTTATGATCCGGATGCTCTAATACCAATGACTACCTAGGAGAGAGCATAGCAGTAATATTGAAGCATAAACAATGATAAAATAGATAATAAAGAAGTAAAATGGCAAAATAGATATATTCAAAATAAGGTTAAAATGAAGTATGGAATATGAAAACAAAAACTAGTAAAATCTTACTTGAATAAAAACTTCAGTCTTTGATAAACTTGAAAAAAAAACTGCTGTCTTTGATACAAGCTTGAAAATAAAACTGTTTGAAGAGAAAGGTTACAAGATTACAAGATGGGGAGAAAGTACAAAAGTGTTTCTGAGGGAGAAGGAAGGCTATTACAAAAGGCTTTCTAAAACTTGGAACTTAAAAGCTTAGAATCTTAGAAACTTAGAAACTTGTCTTCTGTCTTCGTAGTCCGTCTCTTTTATAGGTGAAATGAACCATGGTAAAGTAACCTGAGTAGGTATGAGAATGGCATAATACTTTAAAAAAATTATGAGAATGGCATAATAATGAAATTAAAAATGTGCAATTCCTAGTGTTTGTACAATGCAGTTGTGCAATACTAAAGATTAGGTACCCAGGCCATGAGTATGAAAGAAGTGGCTGCACAATCTGCAAGCTGGCCAGCTTTAAAAGACTACAATAGGAGGTGTATGCATCCCTATAAAAGTATATTTGTTCCTTGCAAAGCCTGAAGGTAGGTAAATAAACAGACACAATCATTCAGCTACTTGATGCTCTAGAAAGGTAGACTGTATGGCTAAAAGTAAATTTTATCAATGCAGAAAAACAAATTCATTCATTGTGAAATTTAAACATGAAAAAGCATTCAGATTTGGCGTTCAAATTTTGAAAACACGATTTCACTAGGTGTTTTATGAGAAAACAGGAAACAATTTTTTAAATAATGAACATAAAATAATTTACGCAGAAAAAAGAGTGAACAATTTTTTAAATAATGCTGAATAGAAAATAATTTTATGCAGAATGCTAGAAATAGTTTATGCAGAAAACAGTGAACAATTTTTACGAGAAAACAGTGAACAGTTTTACTTAATGCAAAAAACAGATTTTATGAATGCAGTAAGCAGATGATGTGCAGAGTGAAAATTTTATTAATGTAGAAACATATTTTATCAATGCAGAAAAAAAAATTCGTTCATTTTGAAATTTAAACATGAAAAAGCATTTAGATTTGGCTTTTAAAATTAGAAAACAAGATTTCACTAGGTGTTTTATGAGAAAACAGGGAATAATTTTTTAAATAGTGAACAGAAAATAATTTATGTAGAAAAGAGAGTGAATTTTTTTTTAAATAATGCTGAACAGAAAATAATTTTATGCAGAATGCTAGAAATAGTTTATGCAGAAAACAGTGAACAATTTTTATGAGAAAACAGAGAACAGTTTTACTTACTGCAAAAAATAGATTTTATAAATGCAATAAGCAGATTCGAATATACAGTGAACATGATGTACAGAGATCAAATTTTATTAATGTAGAAATAGATTTTATCAATGCAGAAAAACAAATTCGTTCATTTTAAAATTTAAACATGAAAAAGCATTCAGATTTGGCTTTTAAAATTAGAAAACAAGATTTCACTAGGTGTTTAATGAGAAAACAGGGAACAATTTTTTTAAATAGTGAACAGAAAATAATTTACTTAGAAAAGAGAGTGAACAATTTTTTAAATAATGCTGAATGGAGAATAATTTTATGCAGAATGCTAGAAATAGTTTATGCAGAAAACAGTGAACAATTTTTATGAGAAAACAGTGAACAGTTTTACTTAATGCAAAAAACAGATTTTATGAATGCAGTAAGCAGATTCGAATATACAGTAAACATGATGGGCAGAGTGCAAATTTTATTAATGTAGAAACAGATTTTATCAATGCAGAAAAATAGATTCGATTATTGGGAAATTCAAACATGAAAAAACATTCAAATTTGGCGTTTAGATTTAGAAAAAACATTCAAATTTCACTAGGTGTTTTATGAGAAAACAATGAACGATTTTTTAAATAGTGAACATAAAATAATTTAAGTAGAAAAGAGAGTGAACAATTTTTTAAATAATGTTGAACAGAAAATAATTTTATGCAAAATACTAGAAATAGTTTATGCAGAAAACAGTGAACAATTTTTGTGAGAAAAAAGTGAACAGTTTTACTTAATGTAGAAATTAAATTCATATTTTGAAATTAAAATCTCTATATTTTACAATGCTTCTATTTAAATAAATAAAAATGTAAAAAAACTACTTATTTTTATGTTTATGTTTATTTGTCAATAATCCCAAAAAAAAAAAAAAAAAATTACTTGGTACTCGTGCATGTTGAGCTCGAGTACTCTATAAATAAAATAAACCCTATTTTATGTTTATGTTTATTTGTCGATAATCCCCAAAAAAAAAAAAAAAAAATTACAAGGTACTCGAGCTTGGTGAGCTCGAGTACCTTAGAAAAAAAAAGAAAAAAAGAAGCATTTTATTATAAAATGGTACTCGAGCCTGGTACACTTGAGTATTGTGTTGCATGGTACTCAAGTTTACCATGCTCGAGTACCACATAATTTTTTTTATTACCCAATTTCCACCTCAGCAGTGCCACGGTGGCAAAACTTCTAGGAACTCGAGTTTAAGAAACTTGAGTACCATAAAAAGTGGTATTTTCCTATATAGTTCCGAAACAGTGTTTTTTTACAAAAAATTTCAAAAATTGGTGGTATTTGGCCATTTTGGCCATATACTTTGAATATCCTAACATCAAGGTTCTTTCACTTTGTTTATAGTTTAACTAAGAAAATCGCCTAATATACTGATTACTGACTATTGAATCAAGAAGTTTTATGTAAATTTTACCCATCATGATACCATATGTTAATGATCGATAAAATGAACTCATTGGAGCAAAAAAAGTTCTTTTTAGTTTAAAAAACAAGAACTAGCTCTATACTGTGGCAATGCACGAACATTGTAATCTCCATTTGCTTTACTGATTTTTGACTGTTACATATTAAAAATAAAATTTATATGAATAATATAAAATGGGTAAATTTCAAATTACATCCTTGAAATTTGGGGTTGATTGGATTTTATCATCATGCTAATGTGTTTTATTTTTACCAAATCAGCCCCAAAACTACACCTTTTCCGGTCAAACTTTAAAATCAACGATACTGTTTTTGTTTTAAGTTTAAGCCTGAAATGACGTGGTTTTGATTATGCCAGCTCTTCGCTTAGTCATCACTGAAATGACGTAGTTTTGGGGCAAGTTTGGCAAAAATAAAACCCATAAGTCTGATAATGTTTCACTTAATAGCAAAAACTAACGGTAGGGGGTGAATTGCTAATGGAACCAAACTTCAGATTGTTAAATCAAGTTAATTTCTAAACTTTGAGGTGTAAAATTCAATCAACCCCACACTTCCGTACCCATATAAAAATTAAAGATAACACATGAATTAGCAATCTTGCAGAACTTATTACCATGGTTTTAAAAACCAGACCAAGCCGATCGGTCCGACCGGTTGAACCGAGAACCGACCACCAGTCCAATCTAGAAAAAACCCTAAAAATTGGTTAAAATTTGTCAAAACCGACTAAAACCGGTCAAAAATTGGGTTAAACTGGGAACTGGAAGCAAATCAGATTTTGTCCCGGTCTAGTTTTTTAAAACCATGCTTATTAGTTATTACACAAGGGAAAATGCTTTTCTTGTGAAAAATACCTGTAAAAATTTCAAACAAAAAAAAAAAAGAAAAAAAAGAAGAAGCTTTTTTGTCATTATGACACATGGTGTAACACGAAAGAATACAAATTTTCTGTACCACTTTTTGCGTTCTATTTTATGTTCCACCAATTACAAATTGTCATGTGTTTATTTTTTACGATTTTAAACTTTGATTATTTCATAAGGAAAGTTAAACAAATACATGACAAATTGTGATTGGTGGAACATAAAGTGAAATGCAAAAAGTGGCACAGAGGATTTCTATTCAACACGAAGTCACCCTTCTTCCATTAATTGGATGGAATAATTAATCATATCATTTTCTTGCTTTCCGCTTTGTCTTGCCTTACTACTGTCACTTCACTGTTCACACTTGTCCCAAACTTTTGCACGATGCACGGTAAATTAATGGAAAATAATAGCAGAATCATCTACACATAATAATCCAAATTTTTATCAAGGCTCACCAATCAAACCCATAACACCAAATAGAGAGGACCCAACCATAACATAAAATCATTCCTAATTTAAATATATATTTTAATATGGTCATATATATATATATATATTCCTGAATGGCTTGTGATAAATTTTGTTAAATGTGAAGAATAAAATGGTACAATGTTTTCAGAGGAATATATTGAAACTATTATTACCACTTCGTCTATAAATTGACTATCCTTAGCTTGTGCTACAATGAATTGACTGGTTCAATCCCTTGTGTGCTTGCAAACTTGACACAATTGAATATCCTTAGCTTAGGTTTTAATCGATTGATTGGTCCAATCCCTTTTGGCCTTGTAAACCTGACACAATTGACTATCTTTATGTTGGGCTACAATCAATTAACTGGTCCAATTCCTTTTGGAATTATGAACCTCACTCAATTAAATATCTTGGTTCTTGAGAGCAATGAGTTTCAAGGCCAGTTTCCAATCTCCATCATTAGCCTAAAGAATCTTCATCCTCTTGAAATTTCTGATAATTACCTTAGTGGTATTGTGTCGATTTGCAACACTAATAATTAGAAAAATAGCTATGGAAAGAAAGTTTAATTCTATATTATTTTTTTGTTAGAGATGTGTTAGAAATATATTAGCCCAAGTCCAATCCTTCTAGTGTTACATCTTTAATATATGAGAGTATAGTACAAATCTTATGTTATAATGAACCATAACATGTGTATATATAGTAGATGAAACCCTAGACTAACAGACTTTTAATACAAGTTGGAGATTTGGCTTACACACATAGAAGGTTTGAGTTTGGGCTATTACATTAGGCTAATATATCTCTAACATTTTTCAAAAGCAATCAAGGCAGTGTAGTATATTGCTATGCTTTTAATATTTTGACTTTTTTTAAATTTATTTTGGTGATCAAGTTAATAGTTTAAAATTTAGGAAATTAGATTAATCTTTTGAATTTCTTATTATTAGTTATGAATTGATTATTTTTATTTCTCTTTATCATATAATTATTCATTTATTTATATTAATATCTATATATTAAGAGAACTCAGAAAGTTGGTTATGACTTTAAAAAATGTCAAAAATACCCCTAATTTAATTAGATAATCATTATTCATAAATAAATAAAAAAACAGAGTTAAAATTATAATTCAACGAAATTCAAAAACAATAAACTATGGAAGAATATGTTTTCCTAAAAATTGGCACACACTCTTTATTTAAATAGAAAAATGATATGTTCACAACATTTTTACAATAAATCCTAAGTGGTAGATTTTTAATGGTTGTTATTGTTGAGGCAAAAAAGTAATCTTAGTGTTAGGTTCAAATTTGAACTAATAACAACTAACCACCTATGATTTGTTGTGAAAATGTTGTAAAAATGTTCTGGACGTAGCACCTTTGAAAATGTTGTAAAAATGTTATGAACGTAGCACTTCTCAAATAGAGAAATCTCACACACGTTTGATAATTTTTTTCCTAAAAATTAGCACACACTAAACCTAGTACTTTACTAATTTTCAAAATCCTAAATTTGAGCTTCTTTAAAAATACCTTCCCATATAACCTCATTAACAATAGACAAATTCAAATTGGAAAATTATGACATTAAACTCAATAACTTGTGATGAGGCTAGTATCCATTAATATTTTATGAATTACTCCTGCTTCCAATTTTTTCTTTCAATCTTGTTTCCCTAAACTGAAATCCTGCCACTGATTATGCTTGTCATGAATCCATCATTGTAACTTGTTCCTGCTTCGCTGTTGTGACTTTGAGACATCAAATAACCACACGGGAAACAATTTGACACATTTGAAGACAATTCATTTGAGGGAAATTTAGACTTGTGTGGGTATCCATTATCAAAGAAATGTTAGAATTCTGATTCTTCACCACCTTTACCAATAGTTCCTGAAAAAAGTCATGATTCTAGTGGGTCTCTCTTTGAATTTGGTTGGAAAATAGTTTTGATTGGTTATGGATTTGGACTAATCGTTGGGGTGATAATTGGCAACATTGTGGCAACAAGAAAGCGGGATTGGTTGATGAAGACCTTTGGATTGAGGCAACGGGTACAAAAAAAGGTGAGGAGAGGGACATTGAAATTGAGCATGCATCTTGAAGATATAAATATACACTTACTTTTATAGTGGTGTTATGCTTATATCATGTAGCGAACTTACTATATAATAAAACTTGTGCTTAACGCATTATATTTATGATTGCAATAACTACATGCTCTTCCCTTTTTTCCTCTATATATTTTCTATTTCATTTTTTCTCTTTATTACGTGAACAATCCGTCAATCCCTTTTTCCCGTTTATTTTGTACACTTAAAACTTCTTAACCCAACTAACAATGAATTGGCAACACACTATTATAAGAATATTGGAAATTTTAACCTAATTCTACTATATATCTAAAGATGTCACAATATATATATACATATATATATATATATATATAAATTGGTGTCAATGTTCGCTACAATTGAGTCCAACAAGTCAATAACATATCCTACAATGCTCAAGATTAAAGAAAAGTTTTATGGATTAGCTCTTGCTATATGATTTTTTTGTTGTGTAAATTAACACAGAAAATTTACAATATTGCTTATTTGATGAAATGCAAATTTTTATAAAATATAGCAAATACCAGATACAAGAACAGAGCAGGACTCCCAAACTTATAGAAACAGAGTTTACAAAAACAGGAGGGCCATGCCCCAAATCAAAAAGACCTGTAACAGCAGAAGTAAGAGACCAGCAGACGTATTAAACAGTGTTTCCAAGCAATTATAAGCCGGACTATAGAATAGCGTTATGTACTTCATCATATACCCTCAATATGATGGTTTTTTCACATCATGATTGTATTAATTGATGAAGGGTTATAATCCTTTACAAAGAAAGATACAATTGTCCAAACTCCAAAGGTTGTGACTCTTATTAAAGGATGCATGCGCAAACACTTGTCATATTATATTTATAAATATATATATTTATATATATATATATATATATTCAGGTCATTCTAAATTCCCATGTATTACAACAAGTCTATACATTCTAAGCATTTCCAATCTTTATGCATTTTGCGCAAACATGCAATATTATACTTCGAATTAATTCATAATCTAGGGTTTGTGTGCACTTTCAAAATTTGATTATTTCTCGGGCCACCATTTTTGTTTTTGGTTAACACAAGTGGCTAGTTCCTTAATTTCATGTCCCTTTGGATTGAGGGGGAGAAAGAGGGCGTAGAGTAGAGTAGATAAGAATTGGCTTAAAATTAACACATTTTCAGCTAACTCAACTCTATTCTCCTCCACTCCCCCTCAATCCAAACAAGTCATTCTTTTTTATTTCCCATCCTATTCTTTTTGTTATTATCGTGGGCACTTTTGTTGGAAACATCCTCCCACACCGATCAAATATTAGTCTCAACATTTTAATAAACACGCTGCATCAAAAATATTAATCAATGGTCTCAAAAATGAAAAACAAAACAAAAAATCCCTCAAGTTCTATTCCAAATCTCCAGGACAAGCCAATGTACATAGAATATATGTTCGATTTAAAATCCTCTCCATTGTGTGTGTGTTTGTTTCTTAAAAAAATTTCGATTTAAAATATAAGGCTAGCTAATAAACAATTCGTAAAGAGGACGTGTCCCCGATATCCCGCTAAACAAGGCCAAAATTGACCTTAATATTTACTACTTTGACTAGACTTTGCTAGTGCCGATTTACCCAACCCTCTTTTATTCTTTTGGTTGAATATTTACCCAATTAGTTAGGCTTCATTTTGGAGTTCACAAGGAAATAGAATGGAATAGAATGGAATGATCATGAGGGAATGGAAAGGAATGGAATGTATTTAAGTAAGGGAATGAAATGGAAAATAATGGAATGTAATGGAATTAAGTAACATTGATTGGATGTTTTAAAATAAATTAATGAAATTGAATGAAAATGAATGGAATGTAAGTAATCTTGTTTGAGAGTAACATGGAGGAAATGGAATGAAATAATTTTATGACTATATTACTATTAGATCCCTATTTTAAAATAAAGGGTTGAATATATAGGAGTATTTTGGGAGTTTTAGTAAAAAATTCATTAAATCTAATTTTATTCTCTCCCATTCCTTCTAATTTCGGGGGGAATGAAAAATTGAGGTTTTATGGGAATAGAGAAGAATGAGTGTTCCCTCCTACACATTCTGTTCCCTCCCATTTAAACTCCTAAACAAGGAAATGGACTTTCTATTCCTTTCATTAAAACTCCCAAACAAACAAAGGGAAGAATATTATAAAATTATTCTTTTCATTTCTTTCTATTCCATTTCATTCCCTCTTTCCAAACAAGACTTTAGAAAGTCTCCATAATCCATCCATATTCCGCCCTCGCATAAATAACTTTTTATTTTTATTTTTCAACTTTTGTTATATATTAAACAAATCCCCGGGTAATTCTAATTATAAATAAAAATAAAAGATTTAAAGGGCCTCTTGTGGGTTTTTGTCCCACGTTAAAGGAAGATGTAAGATATTGGTTTTATAAGGACACTTTTATTTTATGAAAATATATAATAAAATAGGAAGTCTCTGATCATCTCTCCTAGTGTCCCACATTATTCAAAAAAATATGACTTTTTTATATGCTTATGCATAACTTTTAAAAATGCCATTGTTAGTGGCGGAGCCACGAAATTTCTCAAGGAGACCAAGTTAAATCTAACAAAATTATTAAATGAAGAATTAGGATTTTGTTAGTAATTGGGAGAGCCATGGGCAGAGGAAATGGACCAGATGAGGTTTTTTATCATACCAAATTTATTATTTTTGGGTATTTATATCAATTTCGCTTGATTGGGTTTGACTTTTTTTGGATTAGTTAAAAAATTTGTTCAGCCAATTCTAAAATCTAAATTTTCAACGGGGCTAGTGATAAAATTTTGTTTAATTTGTGATTTTTTTACTAGTGTTAAAGGAAAAATACTTTTATGAACTTTTAGTGTAAAACTTAGATACAATTCTTTAAGTGCACTATATTAAATTCTCCAATTAATAAGTGAACTTTTTGTGTAGAAAATGGAATGTTTTGGTTTTTTGTTATTGTTGCTAATCTATCACATTTGTTTTCTATTCAAATAATTAAGAATGAAATTTTGATGTTTGTCACATTTATGTGTAAATCAACAAGGGCTGGAAAATTTGCATCCTTAGCTGCAATTGTGTTTGCCTTTTTTAGATCCACATTTTGTGCAATTTTTTTTTTCTTAAATCAACGATTGTATTCTAATACTTAATCAGATTATTTGACTCATGAAACTAATAAATTCGCCATTTAATTTTTCTATTTTGGTGTTTCAATTCTGCTTGAAGCTATAAGAAATTAAGTTTAATTTGAAAGATATTATAAGCTTATAATATCTTTGAAAGGTCTTTTTCTTTTTCTTTTTCTCTATGTGGGATTTGAACATTGTATTTCTTTTTCTCTATAGAATAATACTATTGCTTAAAAAAATTACAATTCAAAATAGTCATAACGTTTTTTCATTATGACACATGAAACACAAAGTCCTGTCTTCCGTTAATTCGATGGAATAGTTCATCACATAATTTTGTAAGAAAAAGGGTGCATAAGTTTTTCTCTTTATACTGTATATCAAATTGATTCCGTATATATGCTTATTAGTGAATTTTGGCATCTAGAATCTAGATGATGATCCTTCCCCTCAAAATCTCAGGCCCCATCATCAAGACGCAGCAAGTGATCAAACTCAAATCAATCTCGATCGGAAATGAAGAAGCAGCCAAAATCTGAGCATGGACCATGCTCATGATAGCGTAGCGTTTTTGTTTCTAATTTCTAATCATGTAGTCATTGTATTGTTTCTTTCTCTTTGCCCTAACGTATTGGGAATACTAGGATGCCTTCATAACCCGTGCCTCATGCAATACGTTAACGTATTGTCCTTTTCTTGCTTTTCCGTCAATGAAACGTTTTTTTCCTACCTAGACTAATTCTCTACCTAGCCTTGGTGTTTCCTATTATCTCCCCAACCAAATATTAATTATGATCTCCCCAACCCAATATTAATTATGATCTCCCCAACATTAATTACTGTGTTTCCTATTATCTCCCCCAACCCAACATTAATATTGCGGTTTTTCCTAGATATTTTGTTCTCTTGGTAATCAGGTTTACTGTCCCTTTATATAGGCCTAGCTACCAGTCAACAAAACTGTAAAACAAAAGGCAATTTTTGGGTTGGTTTTATAAAATATTTGAGAGAAATTCTCTATTCCTTTGCCTACAAATCTAGTGATTTAGCTGACGGCTGACGAAGTCGTTCTTAAGATCGTGGATATATTTTATAATTGGTATATGTGCACTAAATTCATAATCTAGGGTTTGTGTGCACTTTCAAATTTTGGTTATTTCTTTTTCTACTAACAAATAATTTTTCTTGTTGACAATTTATTCATTAATTTCCTCATTATTACCCATCTTTGCCACTTCCTTTTCATATAAATCATATGATGGTCAATATACTTTTATTATAAACATCATCCCACATTCATCGAATACTTGTCCCACCATTCTGATCAACACACTATATATTTTAGGGTCATGTTAATGAGTGTCCTTATAAAAAATATAAACAACTGTAAAAATAAAAAATAAAAAATAATAACAATAATAATAATTAATTAATTGCTTTATTATTTTCTCATTAAATATTTCTAAAAATAATTTCTAAACCAATACTCCTAAAACATTCGTTAACTTTTTCCTAAATTTTTAGCTCTGGATCAAAATTATTCATCATGGTCTCAAAAATGATAAGATAACAAAAGATCCCTCAAAATGATAGGTTAATGTAAATAGAATCCATGTTCCAAGTGCGATTTAAGATAAAAGCCTAGCTAATAAACAATATTTAATTAAACAAGACATCTCCCTAATCTTCCCTCTAAACAAGACCATAATTGGTCTTAATACTTAGTGCTTTGACTATACTTTGCTAGTGCTATTTTTCCCCACCAATTAGAAAGTATCCATACCGTACGTGTTCAAATCTAACTCTCTTTCTCACTCTCTCAATCTAAATATGGATGAAAATATTATTGAAAGTGAAAATTGAGTCTTAATGTTACAATGAGGTACGTACACCGTCAAACACAGCATTCTAACTGAAAGGGAAGAAACTAATTAACTAACTAATCTAGCCGTAATGGCAACGTCTTAAAGTAAATCATGTCTTCAATGCACAATTTCAGTTGTTTTGTGTATGCCTTGTGTGAAAGTGTTATTAACACTGCTTTATTTATTTATTCTTATATAGCAAAACACGCAAAAACCTAATACAAATCAATGCAAATTAACCATGTAATAATAACAGTAAAACCAAAGGTGTTCAAAGTGTCATGGTCCAAGAGTCTTGTTCTGCGCCACTAGGGGGGATGCAAAGGTTTTATTAGTTGAGCAATTTCTTTCCTCTATTAAATAATAAATATACGGTATATAAAGATTTAACCAAAAGAAACATCTTGTTCAGCCTGTTGCATTTCTCATGGATATCTCAACTCTCTTCTTTCTTCTATGTCTGCTGCAAGCTCTTTCTTTATCTGCTTCATCTAAAACATTTGACACTCTCATAGGCACATCTCTGTCTGTTGAGAAACCAAGTGACAAGTTGGTTTCAGCAAATGGTGAATTCTCTGCAGGGTTTTACCCTGTTGGTGATAATGCTTTCTGCTTTGCCATATGGATGACAAAACCCTCTGTTCCCACAGTTGTTTGGATAGCAAACCGAGATGATCCTGTTGATGGAAAAGGTTCAAAGCTTTCAGTTTTGAAAGATGGCAAGCTTCACCTAACCGATTCAGCTGGTAGTGTCGTTTGGAAAACTAAAACAGAAGCCTTGACCACATCAGAGGCCTCCAATTTGCAACTACAGCTAATGAACACAGGCAATCTTTTGCTTTATAATTTCTCAAATGTTGCTATTTGGCAAAGCTTTGATTCATCTACAGATACTCTTCTTCCTCAACAACTACTAACCTTTGGTACAAGCCTGATCTCAAATAGAGGCCAAGGTGTCCATTCTTCTGGCTACTATAAGCTCTTTTTCGATGAAGATAATGCGCTCCACCTGCTTTTCCAAGGTCCAAAACTTTCAAGTCTCTACTGGCCAGACCCATCCCTTGAAGACATTTCAGATGCTGGGATTTCTATCTACAATACTAGTAGAGCTGCACTACTAGATGACTCAGGCTATTTCTGGTCATCTGACTCTTTAAAATTCTATGCAACAGATTTTGGTACTGTGACTCAGAGACGATTAACGCTTGATCCTGATGGCAACCTTCGATTATACAGCCTGCAAGAGATGAAAGGGAGTTGGGATTGGGTTGTAACATGGCAAGCCATCTCTGATCCATGCAGGATTCATGGCGTCTGTGGACCTAATGGTGTGTGTACTTATGACCATGTCTCTGGCCGAAGATGCTTTTGCTTGCAAGGCTTCAAGATGAAAGATCATAGTGATTGGTCTTCTGGGTGCGAACCAGAATTTAGTATCTCTTGCGACCATCGAGATGAGTATACTTTTATCCAACTTGCTCATGTTGAGTACTATGGCTCAGATATAGACTTCTTACAGAATCTTACCTTCCAGGATTGTCAAGAAGAATGCCTAAATAGGTGCAATTGCAAAGGGTTTCAATATAGATTTCGCATGGAAGATGGTGGCTATAACTGTTACCCTAAATCTCGGCTACTAAATGGACGCCGTTCACCAAATTTTGATGGAGATCTTTATTTGAGAGTACCAAAAGCTGGTATTTCCAATCACAAGCTGCCTGATGAAGAATTTAGATTGCAGTGTTCAAGCATTGTCTCTAAGCAAGAAAGAAGCACATATGAAAATAAGACGGTAAAGCTTTTGCTTTGGTTCGCCACAGCAGTGGGAGGTGTGGAGGTGAGTTGTATTGTCCTGGTTTGGTTTTTCTTGTTAAAAACTAGTAAACGTCCAGACTCCACTGCACAAGGATACCTAGGCCTAACAACTAAATTCAAACGATTCACCTTTAATGAGCTAAGAAAAGCAACGCAAGGATTCAAAGAAGTGATTGGACAAGGAGCAGGAGGGATAGTATACAAAGGTGTATTGTCTGATCAACGAGTAGCAGCAATCAAGCGACTCAACGAAGCTAACCAAGGAGAAGCAGAGTTCCTTGCAGAAGTAAACACCATTGGGATGTTGAACCACATGTACTTGATAGAGATGTGGGGATATTGTGTAGAGGGAAAGCATAAGCTCTTGGTGTATGAATACATGGATCATGGATCTTTAGCTGAAAATCTTAGTTCCAATTCCCTTGATTGGATGAAAAGGTTTGAAATTGCAGTGGGTGCTGCTAAAGGCCTAGCTTATTTGCATGAAGAATGCTTAGAGTGGGTTTTACATTGTGATGTAAAGCCTCAGAATATACTCCTAAATGCTGACTATCAACCAAAAGTAGCAGATTTTGGTTTGTCTAAACTACAAAGTAGAAGTAAGATTGATCATTCAAGCTTCTCGAGGATGAGAGGAACCAGAGGTTATATGGCTCCTGAGTGGGTCTACAATCTTCCCATCACTTCTAAAGTTGATGTGTACAGTTATGGAATTGTGTTGTTGGAAATGGTAACTGGAAAAAGCCCAAATGTCATGCATACTGCAGACAATAGAGAAATAAGAGAGCATAAAAGGTTGGTCATGTTGGTAAGGGAGAATGTTAACATTGGAACAACTACAAAGAAGTCATGGATTGAAGAAATTATAGATCCCATGTTGACTAACAATTGTAACAAGGCTAAGATGGAACTTCTAGTCAAAGTGGCTTTGCAATGTGTTGCAGAAGATAAGGATGAAAGACCCACCATGACTCAGGTGGTAGAGATGCTTATGAGCCATGAGGATTAAGGTTGTTGGGAAAGTAGTTTAGAAATTTTATGTACTAGAAAATACTTTTTAACTTTTTCAATGTATTTTTCTTTTTCATTTTTGTGAAAATATAGATATGAGTGGACTGTAATAGATGTATTTATCCATCCTTCCTTAATCCTCATTGCACTACAGATTTTTTTATACACTGGGACACTCTTTTTTTTTTGACACTTGAAAAGTGTTGTTGGAGGGGATTAGCCTGGGCCCTTTAAAGCCCAAGCCTATAGCATGGGCCTGGAGGATCTTTTTAGTCCAAGTCCATCAAGCATTGAGAAAGTTCACAAGTTCGGGTCCAACAAATAAGATGCTTAGTTCAAAACCCCATTTGTGACCCAAAGATGGGTTACAACTTACAATTATGACAAAAAAGTTACACATTTCTTAATTAAGTAATGATCAATTGTTAAATTTATAATAAGTATATTAAAATTTTAATTTTAAAAAATGATAAATTTCCAAGTGTATTAAAATTATTAAGCTTATTATATTTGTAATGAATTTATTTAATCTTGAAATATCACACTCGTTCATTTAGTTAATTATGAGCGGCGTATGGTATCAACATACTTTTTTTTTTTTTTATAAGGTATCAAGTATCAACATACCTTTTTATTTCTTTGTTTTGGGTGTCAAAGTTCGCTACAATAAAGTAAAATAACATAACCTATTATATATATATATATATATATATATATTTATATATATAGATAGATAGATAGATAATGACCGATAAAATGAACCACAAAGTTCTTTTACGATAAACAAATACCACTCCTATATCCCACAGAAAAAAAAAGGTCCTATACCTTATAATGCATGAACACTATAATTTCTGCTTTCCATTGTCTACTGTTTAGTATGCAGAAAAGGAATAACTATTCCATTGAAATCATCATTCGGTATTTTGTTGCATACTTATTATCAAAATATTCATAATAGTTATTCTTTAACCCACGTAATAGCTAATATTGACCAATATTAGTCTTATCAACTTCTATTATACAATCTTCTCAAAAAAAAAAAAAAAAAAAAAAAAAAAAAAAACTTCTATTATACAAAGGAAATTAATATACATTTATTTCTAATGTATAATTTTTAATTTCAAATATGTATCAACCTTTTAGGAAATGCGTATTTTTTATTTTAAAAAAAAGCTTATGTTAAATATTTTCATAATGATCAGAGCAAATGAAATTGTCAGTCTTCACTCTCACAAAAAAAAAAAAAAAAAAAATTTTTGTCAGTCTTCAGAATTTAATATTTAGGGGAGATGTTCTTTTTTTCTTTTTCTTTTTTCCCATTATAATATGTATGGGAATAGTTATTTTTAATAAAGAATGATGATATTAATTATAGAATGGTTCCATTTATAAATATAGGCTGTTAAGAGAGAATTATAAAAAGTAAATATAATTTTGTAAGGTTAATTTTTAGGATATTTGATTGGAATTTGATTCCATTCCACCATCTTGTATTAATACAAATTCATGGTTTTATTCATGTGTTATTATCAAACAGATGAATAACAATAGTTATTCTTGTACAACTTCTTGTATCCATATTAAATTCGGTCCTAATTTTAAGTAATCATCATTCTAGTGTACCAAATGTATCCTATGTTTTGGTATATTAAAGATAAAAGATAAAGTTATTTGAATTAGCTCTTTTTATTAAAATTTTTGTTGTGTAAATTAAAACATAAAATTACAATATTTATAATAATGTAGCTTATAAGTTGTAACAAATAAATGGTTCCTGATTATCTACTTAACCACAATCTGTTGACCAACTTGTACCTTTTGAAATTAGTAGAATATGGCTTGTGTTTATGTGTAATTTTTGTTTTCATTTGGGTAAGTACTATTTCACAACCTTAATTTTAACACTACTTTCTTGCGTGCCTACTAATTAGGTGGCGAAATATAAAGTTTAAAAAGTAATTCATTGACACTTTTTTATGTTTTTAATGGAAATATCAAACATTCAAATCCTCTCATCTCTAACTATTGAATTATATATCAATAATTTTTCTTAAAATGGTTATGTGTGGTATTACAAATTACAGAAAAGATACAAAATCTTTCTTTTTTTTGATTGCCGAAAATAGAGCACCACGAGTGAACCAAACAAAAATAGGTAAATATATATATATATATTTATATATATACACTATGTCTAAAACAACACAAATATAAACACTCTCTAATACCTGTTGGTATGGGTGTGTTCCAAACACTTTTATTCTTATTTATTTTCTAGCTGTTGGAAATTTATGAGTAAAATAGCCGTTAGGCAATTATGAAAAAAATTGTCGTTGGAAAATTATGAGAAAAATAGTCGTTAGGCAATAATTAATAATATAGCCTTTGGGCTTTTAAGAGTTATTAATAACCAATAACTATAGACTATTATCTTCATAGGTAGCCTATATAATACTCATCATAACACATTTTCTAAAGGGTTTTTTTTTTTTTTTTTTTTTCTTTCTTTTTTTTGAGAAACTTCTAAAGGGTCTTTTTACTACTCTATATTTTAGATATACACAACTCTACCATCTTTCTCTCCCACATATTTTTCTACAAGAATTTTTGTTTTTTTTTTTAAGGAAATGCAATAGAAGGTTGTTCTTAAACCTTTTGTGAGTGGAAGTGCGTATATCACAAAGGTCAACTCTATAGTCTAATCTTGGGGGGTTGTTTGGCCAAGAGAACCAATCGCACCAAGTTTTACTTTGAATGGCACGATTCAATCTTTAAGGACAACGCTCTTTGTGTGATTTTATAGCACTGTGAGATTGTTCCTAAATTTACTTAAATTTATATTATTATTGCTTATTTACATTCTTGCTAATTATTTGGGATATTGTTTGTTGTATCAAACTTGTTTATTCATTATTATTTTTCCAACAATACCAACATAGCCAATATATTTGTGTATACAACGATCATAATTACTTGTGACCACTAATAATATAATATGAGGGTCTGTTTCTCACTTTCTCATAACCTTCAAGACTAAATCAATTAGTTGGTAGTGTCTCTGGAGTCCACTTCTGCCACTACTATGTGCGGAAGAGAAAATGTAAATTAAGAATAACAATAAAGCAGCTCAAGCAAGACTTAGTATTTTTATATATGTGTGTTATATCCCCTATGGAATTATTACCACAAAGTCAAAAATGGTGTATTCTAACGAGATGGTATCTCACACATTGGATGTATACATTCTCACTTTCATAGCATGTAAGTTCCACCACAGTTATGAGTTCAAGAGGAAGGATGCATATATTTGATTATTGTATTATTAGTAAACATTACTAAGGAAACATTCCAACAAATTCACATTCATAACTATTTCTTATAGTTAATTATTTTTACTAGAACGAAAAACATAGCACATTTTATGCACTTTTGGAAGTTTCAAGGAATGTACTAATTTGTAGGAATAATAAAAATACAATGTACAG
>JARYZH020002144.1:0-18251 GCA_030021035.2 Notholithocarpus densiflorus | reverse complement strand
GCAATGGAGTAAAGGGTCTCTCAGAAATGGGACTCAAAACCCTCCCTAAGCAATATATCCAACCTGTAGAAGAAAGGATCACTGTGAGCAACATCTTGCCTCAAGAGTCTATACCCATCATTGATATGTCAAACTGGGACGAACCAAAAGTCTCAGAATCAATCTGTGATGCTGCAGAAAAGTGGGGTTTCTTTCAGATTATCAACCATGGAGTGCCCATTGAAGTGCTGGAGAATGTGACGGACGCAACACATAGGTTCTTCAATTTGCCAGCTGAGGAAAAGAGGAAGTTTTCAAAAGAGAACTCACCTTCCAACAGCGTGCGGTTTGGCACAAGCTTTAGTCCTGAAGCAGAGAAGGCTCTTGAATGGAAAGATTACCTGAGCATGTTTTATGTGTCCGAGGATGAGGCCTCTGCATTGTGGCCTTCTGCGTGCAAGTAACAGAACTTAACTTTGCTCAATTTTGTTTACACAAAAAATACATGACATATATTATAGATGCAATACTTGTGTACGTACGTACATGCATATATAATTCACTAAATGGGTTAAGTTCTAGTTTTATCTGGTTTAACTCAATATAACGTTATAACAAGCCATAATTTTTAGTTACATCTCATTATATTCTCCATGTTTGATTGAAGATTAATAGTGATCTCATCATAATATATATATATATATATATATATTTATATATATTTCTATTTTTATTATTAAAAAAATTGAGTATCATAAAACATAATTTTGTGGATCAAATAGTATATGCTTATGTATATATATAGTTTTTGGTGGATTAATTGTTGTTTGCTTTTAGGGATCAAGTTCTGGAATATATGAGGGGGTCTGAACCAGTTATCCAAAGGCTATTTGAGGCACTAATGAAGAGGATAAATGTGAAGGAAATTGATGAGACAAAAGAATCTCTCTTAATGGGTTCAAAGAGGATTAACCTTAACTACTATCCTATATGTCCTAACCCTGAGCTCACCGTGGGAATAGGTCGTCATTCTGACGTGTCAACCCTTACTATCCTCCTTCAAGATGATATTGGTGGACTCTATGTGCGAGGAAACAATGATAGTTGGGTTCATGTTCCACCTATAAGCGGCTCCCTCGTGATCAATGTTGGCGATGCGCTACAAATAATGAGCAATGGTCGGTACAAGAGCATTGAGCACCGTGTGGTTGCCAATGGAAGCAAGAATAGGATTTCGGTTCCTATTTTTGTTAATCCTAGGCGATGACATGATTGGCCCTTTTCCGTGTTATTGCGCCGAAAGATATATACAAAGCTTCAGATTCAAATTATGTGAGACATTTTGCCAAGAAGGCTCAAGTGATGGAAGAAAACAATTGAATTTGCAAAAATATGATATATTCGAGGTGTGTTGTCACTACAACACCGATCAGTGTTGTCACTACAAGTATGTTATGTTCTATTGTAATGGAAATAATTTTAATGAAATAAAACACAATCTAAAATCTAAGATAATAGAAGTCAGTCAATTCTTTTATCCAATTATTCTTACTCTTTACAAAAAGAGTTTGCACTTTATTTTTAAACATGGCAGTGACATTGTTTGTATATATGTCTGTTTTAAAAGGTCTAATCATGACAGGTTAAAAAGATTGATGAAATTAAAAGATTTCTCTTTTATATATTGGGTTCAATAAGCTTCAAAATAACTTTACTTGTTCTCTTATATTGTCCAAAATTACAGAACACTGCGCCTTGTTTTGCAGAAAAGAACCAACAGATAACTCAGATGATTATGTTATCATATTTGTGATTTAAACTACGTACCGTATCCTCTACCACCATCTATACATCTCAAAGAACAAAACAAAAAACACACTGCGCCTGTAAATGATCCTACAGGTTCCATTTTGACCCAATTCATGAAAAATGATTTTATGATCATACAAGAAACAATAATTACTACCTGATGTGTCTTGAATGCCATGACAAACAATAGTAATAGTACCAACAACATCCAAATCTTAGTTGACGCAACGTCTAAAATATTTTTACATTTGGTAATCAAGTTTTATGGAGGCTCTTTTTATATAGGCCTTACAACTCTTATAAGACCAAAAATAATGTTTTTAGTTGAATTTATAAAATATTTGAGAAGAAGCTCTCTTTTTTCTTTTGCCTACTAGCTTGGAGTTCTTGTATACTAGGCTGGTAAAAAAGATATCAATTTAGATTATATACACTTCTATGTTGCATAATTAGTCCTAAATTTTGGGATCAACTATGAATTAACAAACTACTAGGTCATATGTACTTAAGTTATATTCTTTTCCTAAGTCATACTATGATATCTCCTTATTTGGAACGGCCTTTTTTATGCCTCCTACTAATATTATTTAAAGTTTTTAACTTGAAAAATCGATTCATTCTTCTTCATTGGTATATTATCACTCTCATCTATATATTGACAAAGTCAGGATTTTAGTTTAGGGGAGACACAATTAAAAGAAAAGATTGCCAACAAAAATAATCCAAACAATATTAGTTGACATTAAAAAAAATTCATATTATAAAATAAAGGAACAAATAATAAATTGATAACTAATAACAAAAAAAATCAAGAGATTAATCTAATTACATAAAGTTTAATCATGTTATTGATTATTCAAAATAAATTGAGAACAAATCAATATAAAAGTGTTAAAATTATATCAATATACTTAAAAGTTGTACATACAACTTCACCTGTTGATTGCTTTTGTGAAAAATAATAAAATTCAAATTCTTTTTATTCTTCACTAGTTAAACTTGAGTTTATAGCAAAACTCAAAGTTTAAAAACTCAAAGTTTGAAACTATGCAAAGTCTAGAGATGAGAGGAAAAAAATATTAGAGGAGGGATGAGGAGGTATTGAAGATTTAGTATCATAAGAAAACAAGAAATAAGTAATTTTTTTGAAAAATAAAACTTATTTTAACTTTAAAATTAATATGGACATTGCTGTGAGCTGATAGCCATGAGAAATTGTAAACTAGGTTTGGTAGATAGACTTGTTTTTAAACTTAAAAAGTGTGATGATATGGGAAAATTGAATTAAATCATTTTAAAAGAATTATCAAGTATGTGGTAAATTTTATATTATCTCTGGTCTTTGTCAAATATATATTTTAATGGGATATGTGGTATAACATATATAATTATACCATGTCATATATAGTTATTTTGAAAGACCAAGTGTCGCAATAATTTTTTTTTATGGAAGGTGCATAACACACACACATATATATATATATATATAGACACACCATATTACCATTTTCTTTTCTTTTTTGTATAAGACCATATTACTATGTTATATATATAGTTATTTTGAAAGATCAAGTTCACAAGTAATATTTTAATGGAAGGTATAGCATAAATAATTATACCATATTATTTATATTATTATTTAAGGAGTTTTTCCTATTTGGAATTCTCAATTTTTATGCCCAAATACCTCAAATTTACTAAAATGTTCTTTAAATAATATAGTTAACATGTATAATTACTGATTTTAAAACTCCTATATTTAGCTAAGTAATATTTAGGGAGTCAAGCATAATTCAACTATTTTTTAATAAAAATAAATTATTTTTTTTCATTAACGTACTCTTTCTTCTTCTTCTTTCCTAATTTACAAATGAAGAGTTGGTAAGTCTTATATTAAAAAAATAAAAATAAAAAAGAAAAATAAGAAATTGCCTCAAGTTTTTCCATACTACTATTTAAAAAAATAGGAAAAAAAGACTTTATCTTCATCCTATCATCCCATTTAGTTTTTATTTATTTGTTTATTTTTTAAGAGATTATCTCATGTATTTAAAAGAATATCCAATTGTCTAATACTCCTTTTTCACTTATCGAAGTAAACTTACTAAGTTTTAAAAAATCCTATGGGATCCATTAAGTTTTAAAATCCTAAATTTTAGGCTACTTATAAAAATCTTTCTTTTTTATTTCTCTCATATTTTTTATGCACATTTAATTCTATCAAAAAATAAACCCAATTTGTAATGTTGAGTTATTTTAAAAATACTCATTGTTATTATCTTTAGCAGTTTTTTATTTATTTATCCAAGTCATTCATTTAGTTACAACTTAAATGAATAACCACCACTCTTCTTCAATTTTCTTTTGTTTCCAATACAAACTTCAGATTCAGAAAAATCAAGGTTAAGGCACAACAACATCTTCAAATTTCTTCCTCTCAGTTCTCTCCATGGAAAATTTTAATAGTTTGTAACATCTACACTATACAATAATTTTTTTCAGGTATTTTTCATATCATAAATAAATTTCCACTCTTCATATTTTTTTAATTTTAATTAAATACTTTAACCATTGATACTTTTGTTATTATCTGTTTATTACTCATCACATTTAACTCTCGATTAATTTCTTATTTTGCCTTTTACTTTCATGGTCCATTTGAGCAAGCATGTGTGATCATCCTACCAACTAGCAAGTACCAATGGCTTTATTTTACCTTTTTTTTCAACCATTTTCATATTTTTATTTGCTTTATATTTAGTTGGAAAACTTTTTTAACTTTAGTTTTGGTTTGCAATAAAAGACTACTTTTAAATTTATTCGAAACTATTTACTTCTTTTGGCATGAATAAGATATGCCTTTTCTTTTATATTTCTTTTCTATTTATTTTGTTTTTGTTTTAAAATATTTTTCCCTTCGGGTTATCATGTTTTTGCTTCTTAGAAAAATAAATAATAAAATTAGCACAAGCTTTTATCTTCTAATTAATTGTTTTTACATTCTATTTCATAGTGGAAGTAATCTTTTCTAGTGGTTCAATGAGGGATGGATAAGAATTGTACTAGTGGTTCCTAATGGGGATGAGAATAGGAATTGTAGGATAACCTTAATTACATTATGTATTTATAGAATACTAGCTCTAATCTCATTGGCCAACGCGGCCTTATCCTTTTGGTTCTATTATTTCTCACTAAGATTAATAATTCCAACACAGTTAATGTGATTAACATGCTTGGAATTAAATTCAACTAGACCAAGTCCCAAATACAACAATTATTATCCATACGCTATAACATTCCTAACATATTTTGAAAGACAAAGTGTCATATAATTTTTATATTATCTCTTGTCTTATCATTAACTCTTGGTCTTGTCTCACACACACACACACACGCATTACACATATATATATATATATACATATATTATATACTAGTCTATACTACTTATTTAAGGAGCTTCTCCTATTTATATGAACATTTAAGTGATCCTAAAATACCCCTAAAACCATTTATAAACGATATTTGCCTACAACATTTTTACAACATTTTTACAACAAATCCTATGGCAAGTTGTTACTAGTTGTTATTTGCTAGTAAAAAGTGACCAGTTGCTGGGCTTCACTTGAACCACACACCAAATCACCGTGATTGTCAGAAAACGCCGTAGATTTAACATCTCTTTTTTTGCCAAAGAGAAAACTTCTGCATTAACTTAAAAATACATCTTTAACTCACACACCCCAAAATAACGCTCTTCACAAATGGGACCACTTACACTAACCATGTTTTTTTACATTTTATTTATATAAAAATAAATAAAAAAATAACACTCACATTTTCTCTACATTCTATTGTTTTGTTCAAAATTCAAATATGAGTTCTATTCAAACTCAATTACTTTTCTTTTTTAGCATAAACTCAAATTGATATATTTAAAAAAAAATTAGCTGAACTAAATGACTTAGAGTTTAGAAAAAAATCTTTTTTCTTTTACGTAAAATATTGATGAGACGGTACATGCTGTTAACACGCCTACCTCAAAATGTTAAACAAAAACATCGCATTTCGAAAATAACCTCAAATCCATGGCGCCTACGGCTTGGCCGGAAACTCGACAAACAAGAAAATATATTTCCAAATAACTCTAATTACCTAACTATACGTAAAACCAAATTTGACCTAAAAAACATTAAAAGCACCTAAAACAAGGAACAATAACCATAAACCTAAAATAACCAAAATTAATAAATTACAATAATTAAATTGCATTCTGTCCTATATCAGGCCCCTCTCCACTTCTGATAGAAACTTTGTCCTCAAGTTCATTTTTGAAATTTGAAATCTTTCGTGCCAAGAAAACAAATACTTTGAATATACTTCATCTATTGAGCAACTTGAACTTCTTGTCTCTTGATTTTCATGCAATTAACAATATTCACCACAAATAAGTAGCCAATAATCACACGCTTCCACCCCAATAAAATTAATAAACTTTTGTTTCGCCAAGGTTTCCCACCAAAGAATATGGAGCTTGAACGTTGCAATAATCACTTCCAACTTGACTTCATCAAGATCATTGACAATCCTCTATAATTTCTTTCTTTGATGGTTTCTACTATCTCAACCTCAAGATTTTTCTCTATAATAGGGTCTTCATTAATCTCTTCTACAACATATTCACAACAAATCTTACACAGTCGCATTAATTGTTATCGCATGAAGAAAAATCATTTTAACGATAGATTCAAATAACCACACAATTCACCACCTATGATTTGTTGTGAAAATATTGTAGATATAGTTAATTTCTCATTCTTATAATGTGATTTAGAGTCTAACAAATAAAATTCTTTTTAACTCCCACATAAAATATTGCCTACAAAATAGGGTCACCCATGTTGGTTTTCAAAACTCAACTTCAAATATATTTTATTTGCTTCTTTCTCCATTATCTCACGTCAATAGTCTCTACACCGTCATCATCACACTTTTCTATTTGCTTCTACTAATGGTGCATGTACAGTCAATGTACATGACTCTTTTCTATATTGATTTTTTTGTTTTTTTAAAGAAATCAAATCAACTGTAGTTAGTTTCTTGTTGAATTTGGGTACGTTTATTTCTACTATTCGTTTCTTTTTGGTTTTTATTTGGTTTGGATCCAGGAAACTCTTCACTATTATTATCAAAGACTTAAGTAATATTTTAGTCATATAATTGATTTGCTTTTGTGGAAAAATACTAGCTTTTTTTTTTTTTTGGTTTTGATTTCACCCCCACTAGTGTCAAAATAAGAGTACGACCGTTACCGTTCAAAACCATGACATAAAACAACAGCAACATTAAACTTTTACTATGACTATATATCTGTGGAGGTAGCTTGAATACATTGTGTTTGACTCATTCAGAAACACCATAAAGGCATAAATCAACTTAAGAAATCATATTTTCTTGGTTTGAGTTTTGTGCTATCGACCTTTTCTTTGGCAACAATTATGCTGACTTAAGATTTGATTTTGGGATTTGTATTTCCAAAATTCCAACTCTCTTACGTTTACTTTATTTTTCATTGACACAAGCCTACTTTACAGTTTACACACATCTACTTGATGATGTTTCGGTTTGAGAGAACAACTTGGAATGCATACATGTCCAAGTTTTTATAATTAAAAAAAATACTAAAATAGCACATCATAGTACTAATCAACTACTAAATAGTGTTAAAAAAAACCTTCTCCCCTTCTTCACGCTAAAAGATGCAAGATTCCCAAGTTAAAAATATGGCACGCCTACATCGAAACTGCTGCAAAGCAAAAGAGGCTAGTTTTCTGCGCTTACAGCATCCAAGAAGCAGCCTGATATACACCACTGCAGTTTTTATTCAAAAACATTCTCCTCATTTTCCCAGTATTTAAAAATACTTTAAGATTCAAAAAAAAAAAAAAAAAACTACTAAATAGTGAGCCACATAGTAACAATTATTATTAAAAAAAACATTATGTTTGATTATTAAAATAAAATAAAATAAAGGGAAAATCACATTTTATTTTTAAACTTTTTCAAAGTAGTATACTTTCGGCAAAATAAATTGAATATAAAATTAAATAAGCTATTCCCAGACGAACACAAATGCATTTCTCAAATCCCAATGTAGACTATTCAGCGAACAGCTTGCACCTAACACATCTGCTGCTCTACAAACAATGACTATATTCTAGTCACACTTTATAGGGCAATATGCCTATAGTCAAATTTAACCACAGATTTCCATCAACATGTAACATATTTTCAACCATTTTGTATTTGTTACAGATGTCTTACTATTCAAACCATCTCACTCCCAAAATTCACCTCTACATGAATGAACTTATTGATATTTTTTATGCATGACAGAAATTGATAAATGTTCATGCATTAATCTATCTGAGTTAGAAGCTCATGCTTTATTTGGTCTCTTAACACCCTTCTCAGTAACTTGTTAGAATCCGTTCTAGGAAACTCCGGAACAATCTTAATATGTTCACCTGTTAATCATAAAGAGTTGGAGGAATTGTATCAATAACTGCAGAAAATTACTTAGGACCAATTTGTGGAAACCACCATGGAATTGAAATCTATTCCATCTCTTCTACACATCCTTTGGAATGAATTGAATGACTCATTTCAAAGCAATTGGTATGAGTGTATAATAATATAAATGGATTCATTAGAACTTAGACACCGATTTGATTTGGAATATGCTAAAACTACTATCCATTCTACTACAAAGAGGTTAAACTTATGTGACAATGAATGTGGTCAATGTCATATGAAAAAACACAACAAAGTAAATTTTTGAATTACTTTTTATTTATATTGTCTCTGAGAGTTAGCACATAAGTTGTAAGCATTTATGTAATTAACGCTCCATTTGTTTTGCTGTAAAATGTTGTCATTGAGAACATTTACAGTGCATAAACCACCAAAACCAATGGTCCGATTGCAGGAGCCCGCCAATCCAGTGGCTGGAGCCAATGGTCCAACGGCCTAGCCTACCAAAACAAAGACCTAGCCACAAGATCGAGGGATAGGTACTGTGTGTTTTATAAAATGTTATACTAAGTTTTTAAGGTAAAACGGTTTACAACCTTTTACAAAGGATTTTATAGTCAACAACAGAAAACATTTTCAGGTTTGATCAAATTTTAATGAGACAAACATAGCAAAATGCTAAATATATTTTTCATAAAATATTTTTCAACGAAACAAACAGAGCATAAATTTATAACAAGTTGTAACATCACTATATATTTGATTTTCCATTCAACATTATGTGGATGAAAAAAATTTCAAAGATGGCTCTTCAATTTTGAGCAAGGAATCTGATCTCTTAAGAATGGTCAGATGATGGTAAAAGTAAACAAATCGTAAGCCAAAGGAAGAAAAAAACAGTTTTAGAGACAAACCTTAAACAACGGGTTGAGGTTGCTTTGAATTGTCCTTGAGAAAAGGATTTTCAGCTTGTCTGGTTCAATAGAAGCATCCTTCTTTAAGACTACAATATGAACAACTGTTCTGACCACCATCTACGGTGCAACACTGATTGCGGCAGTCTCCAAGATGCATTCATCAGCACGGTCACATACACGCTCAATTTCAACAGAACTTGTCTGTTTATCAACAAATATTCGAAGTTTTCAATATTTCAGATGTTAGTCCAAGCATGCCTATTAAAGCACTCAGTCAGGTCAAGCTTATTGCAAGTTTCAAAAATCAATTGCTTCCTTTCCAGTTGTACTTTATGCAACTCATTTTTATCTATACAAATATATATATATATATATATATATATGAATAATAGAGGATTAGAAATTAATTTTGTTAATGTAAGGACGGAATTTGAATCCCTAGCCCAAGGGATGGATGGGTTTAGGGCTCAAAAACTCAATACAATGAATTTGTAGAAACTGAGAAAGTGGGTTGAAAACTGAATTCAGAATGATAGATAACAAAAATGGATCTGGATATATGAAAACAAGATAGATCATCTAATTTAAAGAAAATCACTCGGTACAATCCGGTGACCGGCCTATGTATTTCTTCTCAAGTTCAATTACAAGTTCAACTCTTGATTGCTACAGTGTTTTCCTCTTAATTTCTGTCTCTTTCTCTTAGGACCTCCCCCCTATTTATACTATCTCTCCCTTCTCATTTCTACCCTCCACGTGGACAGTAGATTGCTTGTGTTAATCCCCGTCCCACGCACCTCTCTTGAAGTCTTGGAGTAGTTGTTGTAGGGGCTGAAAAGCACTCGTTCGTGATATCACTTCCTCACACGTGGCCAGAGAGTTAGCCATGAGTATTCAATGTGCAGCAGCTCCCTTAGATATTTCCGTAGCTCCCATCCCCCCGTACGCCATAATGCATGCCCTATCAATAGAACTTTAACGCCACCAATGATAGAACACATATTTTTGATCTTCGCTTCGCTTTTCTAGCTGCGATATTCTCTCGGCCCATCTCCCAGCCTTACAAAGCCATAGCTTGTCTGCAGTTCAAAGTCTACAGTTTTCCATTTACATCATCCTGAACATCGAGCTTCTCGACAAGTGCGTCTGCATTACATTTGGGCCTCGTTGCCCCTACGCTTAATATGTTATTTGTTTCCTTCATTTTTTTAGTTCTTTCAAAAAAAAAAAAAAAAAAAAAAAAAAGGACTATTCTTCTTCTTCCCATTATTTACCACTTTGATCGTCACTTGTCCAACATTTCCTCATTCTTTTGGCCCTCTTCTCCCTATTATTTCCTATTTTATCATATTTTCCTCCAACCTTTTTTTACCTTTTCTAACTCTTTCTTTCTCCATTTTCTTTTCGATAAATTTGTTATGTTAGTATTTATTACATATAAATTGTTTACATTGTTCTATTATCTCCAAAAACAACTGAAACCGTGACTTGAAGTCACGTATTTCGCTTATCTTGACTTCAAGTGTTTAGTTTGTCTGTTTTTAGGGTTTGTGTAAAATAGTTTGTGCGCATCATTTTCCCATTTGCTATTACTCCTTTTGTATCTCTCTCTTTCCATCTGGTCTACATTCATCCACAAAAAAAAGAGATTACTCTCTCTCTCTCTCTTTGTTTTTTTCTTATGAATATTTTAATCATTCTTGTTCGGGGCTTAGAGATTTTGTGTTTTTTTATAGCTCACTTCAGATCGATGTGTTTTGATGCTTTTGTGTTGTGTTTCATAATTCCCATCCTAGGTCTTCCCTCTAATGGCTTTAATTTGATTTTTAGTTTTAGTTATAATTAGTTGTTTTGGAAGTGTGAATTTGAGTTTATCAAAACAAATCTACTTGACTACACATTTGAATGTGCGTCCCAACTATTTGAGTAAATGATTATTACAAATCTATCTTTTTGCCTTTGATAGCACCTATAAAGTTCATACAAAGAAGAAACTTAAGAAAATATTACCCATTATGACATGTTAGAACATAACCATCTTTTAAAAAGAACAAAATTAACCAAACACATCCAAACATGCAAATAAAGAGAATTTGAAAATAGGGAGAGTAAATAGAAAGAAGAATCTAGAAGGCACAAAATATTTATTTTAATTTAGTCTTGTTTCATTTTGGAGTCCATTGTAATATTCATTAGCCAATTGTATTTTTTTAGGTCTTAGTAATTAACTAGGTTATTTTTAAAATTCAATAATTGGGATTTCCTAAGTCATTTAGAATGAGGTTTCCTACATTAATTAGAACCAAGGTTTCCTATGAAAATTAGGATTAGGATTCAGTAGATTATATAACTAATATAAGCACAATAATGTAATCCTATGAAGGGAATTATTTTTATGATATATAAATTTCTCTTGAAATTGTCCTGATGGTCTGGTACTGACCAGCCAACCCTGGGTGCCGACTTCTAGAGCATTTTTGCTACTTGGTGCTGCTGACGACTCCTAGGTTCTCTATCTTTATTTTTCATGTTCTTTAATTTTAGTGGTTTCTGTTTGTCCTGCTTCAGATACATTTGTAGAGATAGGGAGACAGAGAAAATACTAGCATAAATTGTTGCATTTGGAGAGAGAAAGGGAGGTCAATGAATATAGATGGGTGACACTTACATGCAATCAAGAAAGAGAAAAAAGGGAGAAATTCAGAAGAGAAAATTGTGTAAGTGTAAGTGTAAGAATACCCCTTTGATTACATGAGTCTACCTCTAAAGACAACTAATCCTAGTTTTAAAATCCTAATTTAGTATCTTCAACAAATTTCATAAAATAAATTATAATTATGTCACATTACAAAATAATTACATATTTTCCCACATCGTGCAAGTCTACATCTAGTTTGATGTAATGTTTATACCTTTGTTTTCTTCCACGGGTTAGTCCACAACAAATATTAGGGTAATTCTCAAATGATCAAATCACAGGAAGAGCAATATGTGGTACCTTAATGCCTCCAATGTTCATAGTGTCATCAGCCCTACCCTGAACAGTGAAATATCCTCCAACAGTTCTCTTAATGATATCTCCATGTCTCCTGAGGTGCTGCCAATGCATATATATATCACGTTATAATAGGATACAAGGCCAACAACCATCACATGTTTGTTATACTCACCAAGAGAAATATTTTATATAAATTTACTACTTCTCTTGGTAACAAATATAAAACAATAATCAATATAGTAATAATAATTCTGTGGAACAAACTTGGAAAATAAATTTTTTTGGCTCCAAACATGTTTGGAGTTATTTTTTTCCAAACCACTATGTGGCGATTGAAGAGAGCATCCATGTGTGATTTTAATTACCTGAATTTGTTAATGAGTCATATGACTTGTTTAAATAATACACATAGATAATCTTATAAACCACCATGCAATGGGTTAGAAAAGATAGCTCCAATCCAAGCATAGCCTAACTTTGTCCTTTAAAAAATTGTAGATAAATGTTGGAATTGATACAAATTGGTGCTTTTGCAATTAATTTACAGTCCTCAATGCATCAGAAGAACTAGAAGATAACAATGCCTATGTGGTTCAGCAATTGCCTATACTATGGGTGAGATAAACACACATGATAGTATCTAAAAAATCAAGGTCACAATCACAATCTAAAGAACACCAATCAGGCTGCTTTTTAAGTAGGAGACAACCGAAATTCTCAAATAGATATCCCATTCTAAATGTCCGTATAAGCATGTACAACCTAAATGATATAAAAACTAGGCATACAAAGAGCTGAGTATGCAAGTATTCTTTTGAGATAGGTAGATTGTGGGGGAGGGGGAGGTGGGGTTTGAACCACAGATGTAGGACTCCACAAATGATGTCATTGCTCACGGACTATCACTTGAACTAGCATGCAAGTATTCTGAAGAAAAAGGAGGGGGGGCAGGTTTATGCATACCATTCCTTTGTACGTTGGCATTCCCTTGAAATAAACTTCATCATGATCGGCATTAAGCAATCTCTCAGTTGCTCCCATGTATAGGGGGAATAAACCAACTTCACCAACACAAGCTTGATCATGCTGTCATATAGGTAAAAGACATAAAATATATCCATTTATCAGTCATTTGGCTTGGCTTCTCCACATCCATTTTCTTTCATAATCATGGACATTGTTGCAATTGTTCAGCAATTATCCATCACCAGTTACTGAAATAACAGAATACAAATTAACTTTCAACTAGAAACCATCTAATAAATATTCTTACATATGGTATCCCATGTTCATCAAGGATGACAAAGCCTGTTGTCATTGATGCTGTGCTAAAGGTTCCAAAAGCTTGCGGCTGCAGTGGACATCCTTGGATATAAGATGACGCAAGTTCTGTGCCACCACAACATTCTATAATGGGGTTGTAATAAGATTGTGAAGAAAGCCAAAGGTCATCATCAACATTGGATGCTTCCCCTGTGGATCCAAATGATCTGCACATATCCATTTCTAAGTTCTTTTTCCTTGGATTTATATGCAAACATAATTTTTTAAAGTGCAGAGAGATATTACTTTATCCTTGTCCAATCTAAGCCTTTCATACATTCTGTACTCTTCCAAGCTTTTACTATGCTGGGAACTGTACCCAAAATAGTCACTCCTGCATCCTGAACAAAATTAAAATCAAAATTAAGTTGGAATTTGGACAGAGGGTGCTAACCCTTATAATTCAAAAAATATTACCTGTAAGTCACACAAGCACACGCTCAGTGGCTTTTGAACTAATGACCTCACCATTCAACTCATTCTTACGGTAGGAAGGATGTGTCATTTGAGCTTAGATCTCTTTGGTATACTGCTATACTTGTATATAGAAGTTCAGTAATCCTGGAGTTCCTTATTGTTCATACTACAACTCATCTAAATAATGTTTTTCTTTTCAAAAAAGTCCAGGGGAATATTTGCCTTTGTTCCACCACTAGCCAAAAATTCACAAAAAATAAATAAATCTAAGCAACCACAACTTCGATGGTATTTTATAAAATCTTTAGAGGACTACATAAGTCTGTCTTTTCCAAAGCCAATTACCCTGGGTTGGATTTCCATTCTCCAGCTGGCTTCCATTGTTTGCCTCATAATAATTCTTTCCGATTGATTTAAGTAAAGTCAAATACTCAGAAAGTATAATAATCTATTATCCTTCAGGCCGAGAAAAAGTGTTGGAGGTGTTACCTGAACAAATTTTCCAAAGCCATGGCCAAGAGGTGATCCATGATAGAGTGCAAGAGTTGCACCACATAGAAAGCATAAGAAGAGTACGCATGGCCCCATCACCCATCCCAAATTTGTCGGCCAGCAGAAAACATCTCCAACTTGAACATCATTGTGAGCCCATGCATCAGCAGCACATCGAATTGGCGAAAGTTGTGTCCATGGAATAGCTTTTGGTTCTCCTGAAGAAGGCCAAGAAAGGAACTAGAAAAATTATGATACAAGCATCTCATACTCAAGCTAAGAAATATATATGTGCTGGAACAACTTATCTACCTGTGGTTCCAGAAGAAAAAAGTATATTAATCACGGATTCCACTGGTTGATAGACTGGAATATAATTATTTGATCTGCCAAGAAGAGAATGTCATTACTGTAATTAATTCTTTGGGCTTTCTTTGAATGATAATACAAAGGTGGACCTTTATTTTCATTAAGTATTTTGTTGGACTAATTTGACACCATTGCTGTATGCATACCTTAGATGGTGATTGGCACTAGAAAGAAATTCTTTCCACGATAAATCCTGTTCTCTTAACTGAATGCCCACATCATTACCAATCACAGGGATCACTATAGCTTTATAAGGAGCAGCTTCTACAACTCGACTGCAAGGAGAAAGAAGAATAGCCATGATGATACAAAAAGTGTACTATTAACCTGTCCAGTCTCCAATCAGCATGGTAAAAGTATTTCAGATAAGAAAAAGGAATTAACATGCACAGATTCATTTCCATCTTGGGTAAGTGCTTCATGGTAGCTAACTTTCATGAAGTGCCTACGAGAACTACTTAAAAGGAAATTGGTGTTTGGCATTTGGCTTTTGGCTTTTGGCTTTTGGCTTTTGCACAAAAACTAGCATTTTATAAGGCTCAGGTAGGGTGAATCCGTCATTCACACACATGGCTTGTTGCTTTAGTTCTACCACCTGACAGAGAGAAAGAAGTTTCTCATCTATCTTAACTACACAATGGCAGTCTTTACCTGTACAAAGGTAACTTTCGGCCTCCTCTTAATATGAAATCCTGAATACAAATTGAGAACAGGAATCAACTTTCAAAACAAGGAACTATGTAAACTGAAACATATAAAAATTAGTTCAAAATTGATATATTACTTTAGCTTATTTGTGGGCTTGTACAAGCCTAAACCCCTGAGGGACAGAACTTGTGGTACATTCACATGCATATGAACATAGAAATGAACTCAAAAATGTAAATGCAAACCACCTCAATGAATATTCATGGTACATCCACGTGTATATGAACATAGAAATGGGAGAGAACTCAAATACAGGTTGCATTAACAATTCTGAAAAGCAACGGTAAGTTGTTCCATGATAGAAACTAAGGGAGCTCCACAACTTTCTTTGACCTTTAGTCCAAAGCCTCATCCAATATGCTCAAATAGTAGTTACCTGATAAAAGCCTCTCCAAGAATTAACAACTTGTGAAAGACACATTTTTCGTGCTTTTCAAACTTAACTACCTTGCTTATAGCTACCAGCTTGGGGAGGGAAATACCAAACTGAGATGGAAGCAGAACTAGACAGTTTAACATCATAAATGTATGAACTTGACATTTAAAAATTACTACAAAATAGTTTGAAACAAGTGGAAACATGGGAAGAACCATTAAAAGATTCTATCTAATTATTACAAAAAGTGGGAATTAATTTTTCAGTAGGATTGCCAGTAGGGAATTATCGCTGGATGGATTAGAGATGTGCTTCTAGAAACTATTGATTAATGAACTGCTAACACCATAAGGAAGATACATATTAACAATACAATTTAACAGCTGGATTTGTTCATACTCAGAAGTGGACAGAGATCACAGCATAAGATGAAACTACTACAACAACTAGGCACAAAGAGAAAAAGGGAAGGGGGAAGGTGCAGAAATAAATGATAAATACTTATAAAAGTAAACTTTGGTTTGGTAATCCACTCGTGCTAATATGATATGACACAGGCAGTACGCAGAAATCTAAACAACCAAATATACCATTGACACAATGCAGAATTATATGGATGATTGTATATAGTACAATCAACGTGTATGATGAGCCAAACTAATGGTCAGACCATTTTTGCAAAAGACTGAATGGTCAGGCCATCATTTTTGCAGCTTTGAGCACTTATTTATTTATGGGGTTTACTAGACAAGGAACACAATTTAACAAACCAATACCTTGCTAATTACTGATTCTAACATCTGATGACCAAGTACAATTGCTATCACTTCACATATCTTCAGCATAACAGATTGGACCAACTTGGTTTGAGTACTAAGGTAATCCCACATTTTTAATCTAACAGATATTTTATGAAGGTGAATGATCACCTGAGTGAAGATACCCTTTGCTTTTGACACACGCAAACGAGTTGCAATTTCCTTTGCTGCAAAACTGTCAGCTATTGATACAACAATAAATCCTGCTAGTATAATTGCCAAATATATGATAACTGCATTGATTGTCATTGGCATATCAATTGCAATTGCATCACCCTTTGAAAATACTGCATCCAGTGCATTTGCCACCAACCTGTAAATCATTTCAAAATCCTCTTAATATATGCATCTGTCTTAGGTTGAAGAATTGAAAAATAAAGAGCCAAGTACACTTTATAACTCAACCTTGCATTTCAATGTGGAGGGCTACCATTCTTTAAAGACCCAAAAAAAGAACATACAAACACAACCACAACACCATTAGATACCCAAAAAGTGCATAGTTGCAAAGAATCACATTCTATGAGATCAAGGCAGTATCCCTAATATATCCCATTTGCATTGACCCAGTTAGAGAGAGAGAGAGAGAGTAGTTATAATGTTCACTCAGACATTACTCAGACACAGTAGTTATAATGTGCACCACACTTTAACAGATAACACATTCAATTGGGGATAAGCATAATCAAGTGAGAGCATACATTACTCGTTCTCGAAGTTCTTTCAGTGTCATGTGATTAATATTGGAATCATCACAGCCTTCATCCCTCCACACAACAGCCACACTGTTATCTTCTTTTCTTGGATGAGTTCTAGGTAGCAAACAACACTCAGCAATATTCAAAACTGAACCTGGAAACCATGTTCCCCCTTGTTTCGATTTGTTGGAAGTATCTAAAATGTACTTTGGGGCCTCATGAAATGAAACTGAAAGCTCTTTTAGAACAATAGACCAGTAAGCCTGAAATTCATTGACATTTACATAGCTAAGTTGAAATACTGCTTTGCATCAAAACTAGCATTTACCTAGCAAATGAAGGCACAAAAAGCATAATATACCTCAGGATGCTGAACAGAGAAGTTCTGAAAGTGGCTGAAACTTGTAATAGGATCCTTGTATGATGTTTCTAATAGCTTTGAACCATACTTTTCCATCAAACGTCCCAAGTTTGTATGTTTAGACTGATCTCTAACAAACAGAGCGAGAAGAGATCAGTTAGGAGTAAAAATCTGAACATTTACTCTTTGAATATATCAAAAATGCAACCTCAAAGTCATTACAACACAATAAAATTGAGTTATCAATTGGAATGCACACACTAGTAACTTTCTGCAACAAAGTGTATATAAGTTTCTGTAACTAATGATACAACTATCAATCATAGACAATTGTATTAAGTTTAGTTAAGAGTACAGCAGCAGTGTAATGTTAATGCCGGTTACATTTGTTAACAATTGCAGCTAACCTTAGAATAAACATTACTAATGCCTATAACATTGATCCAGAAAAC
>JARYZH020002143.1:0-18218 GCA_030021035.2 Notholithocarpus densiflorus | reverse complement strand
AGGGAGTGCCTTTTACTACCTATGAATTATGATGCTGAATATTCCTCCTTGGTGAGCAAGGAGTAAACTAAAAAGAGTGATGAAATTGAATGTTGATAGAGAAATGTGGAAACTTTGGCAACAAGAATGCGTAGAGAGACTTAGTAATGGGGGAGAATTGAACACTGTTGTTTGATTCTTTGGCATGGGGCATTTCCTAAAAGACCATCATTGGCCAAGACTTCTTTGTGTGCATAGAAGATTCTAGACAAACACGATTACACCTCTACTTCTTTCCAATGTGTTAGTAAAATATAGGGATAAAATGGAAATAAAAAAGAGGTTCTAGACTATTTAAAACAAATATAAAAAAAGAATTAAAAAAAAAAAGGATAAACTATTGGTAAGTTCATGTAAGATGAAGTTGGAGGGTAGGACCAATATGTGGACCAATAATATGAGAAATCAGCTTTAACTTGTTCCGTAAGTGTGAAGAGCATACAACCTGTTTGGTGAATGGAACCCATCAACACATCCATACAATTTTTTGTTTAATCCTTCTACAGTCAGATTGTCCAAGAGCAGTCCAAACTAGACACACACACACACACATATATATATATATATATCCAGTTAATTGTTTCCCCATCTTTGTAAAGCAAATCCTCTAATGGCCTTTTTAGCCAAATCACAATTCACTAAATCTTTAGAGCATCTTCAAAAAGGCTTTTCCAACCAATTTTTCATCCAAATTTAAAGAATGAAACTACCCAAGAAATTTTTTTTTTGAAGAGACTGCTAGAGATGCTCTTACGGTGTGTGTGTGTCTATATATATATATATATATATATATATATATATATATATATGCCTTTGGATTCACAGCATCTTTGTAAGTTTCATGTGTTTTGGCATTGTCAAACCATGCCAAATTATGTTATTTTATTGAGTTTTGATGTGTCTTAAAGTTGTAATTGAAGATCAAGTTAAAGATACAAAGTTTGCTCAAGAAAAGTGCATTTTCAGCATGTACCTTGATAGTTGGCTCGATATCTCTAAATAGCTATCTTGATACCTCTTGATCTATCAAGATTACCTTATGCCTTGTTGATAGCTAACTTGATACCTCTCAATCTATCGAGTTTCGTGTTTCAACAAAAATCAGCAACGCGAAAAAGTTCATAACTTGTTCGTTTAAAGCCTAAATTGAGATCCGTTTGAACCGGTATTTAAAGGATGATAGGCCAAGAATGTATTGACCCATTGTGATGAATTAACCAATTAATTAGCCAAGTTAATTAATTAGTTCAATTAGCATGCAATACGCGTGATAGCACAAACAAATCACCAACTAAGTTAATATGCAGCGGAAAATAAAGTTGACACGGTGATTTGTTTACGAATGGGGAAAACCTCCAAGGCAAAAACCCCACTAGGTGATTTTAAGGTCACCGCTCTCGAGAATCCACTATTATCACAAGCGGTTACAAGTAAAGGAATCCCAGTACCTTATACCAACCTACATTTGAACCCTTACCCCAATACACAATTGGACTTGGTTTGTAGTGACAATCTCTCCTCTTCAATGCACGGCTCTCCGTACGTGACTAACCAATCGATGCACGGATCCAAGTACGTGATTAACCACCAACTTAAGAAGGATGTTGTTTGCAAAGTTCTTCAGTTCATCAACACGATGAAGATCACAAAGCTCCTTGGTTACAAAACCCTACGGTGTACAAACGCAGCAGCTTCTTCAAGAGAAAGATGAACTAGGGAAAATTGTCTCCGGTTACAATATGCTTGATCAAAACCTTTTCATCAAGTTTCATTAGCTGTGACGGCCTTTAAAATAATCCTTATATATGTTAAGGGTTGTGAGAAGAGAAAGCCTAAACAAGTATACACGGATACATGTGAAATCAGATCTGAAAAACTGATTTTTGTAAATCTCAATAGATAGGTTATCTATCAAGCAGCTGTCGAGTATCGGGTTAAACATGCCTTTTAAACCTCGATAGATGCTATCTGTCGAGCTAGCTGTCGAGCTTTAAAATACAGCACTTCTTCATTTGATTCTTGGACAGATTTGCATGGTTTTAATACTTGGACTTGAACTCTTGTTTCTTGAAGTATTAAATACATCCTAGATCTACCCAATTACAAGTAAAGTGCTTTTTGTCAAAGGATTAGCTAATTCTAAATGACATATGTTCCTAACATGATTCACATATGTTCTAACAATCTCCCCCTTTGGAAATTCGTGACAAAACCACAACAAACAAATGAACATATAAGAGAAGTCATAAAACACTCAACCCATACTCACTTGTTGAATACAATAAAATCTAATCCTAACACAAACTCTTGAAAAACTTTGCAAGAAGAGAGTTCATGGCAAGAAAGACTTTGACAACCTTTATTTTTGAAACACTTTAAACAAAACTCATCACGGCATCTTAGTGTGAAACAGAAATAGAAAAGATTGCATACAATAAATAAGAAGCATGTGCATAAAGAGAGAAAAGAAATAACACATGAAGAAATAGGTGAAAGAATGTAATAACAACCTCAATATATATATATATATATATATATATATTTATATCAATAAGAGTACAAGGTTTGCTATCACAAAGTAAGAACAATGTATCTAAAAAGTAAAGAAAAGAAAAGATATCTTCACTACATCCCTCATAAACAAAAACACTCCCCCTAACAAAAACAATCTCCTATACTAACTCTCCCCCTAAGTACATGACTACTTTCATACCCAAAACTACTCCCTCTTTTTGTCACGAATGACAAATGGTAAGTTATTGAGAAGCAGTCATCTCTTTGTTACCGGAAGAGCTAGCACCATCATCCTCATCAGCATCATTACCACTGGAGCCATCATCATCACTCTCATCCTCTGAAGCCTGTGGAGATGGAGATGGAGATAGAGACGCTGCGAAACCACCCATGATAGCCTGTCATCGAGTGATACGACTAACACGGGTGTTCACCTGACACAACTCATCACTAAGAGTGTCAAGGCGAGCATCCATGCGCACAAGTTATGCCATGATGGCCTCGAGAGTCACTCCACCTGCGGAAGAAGAAGGAGCGGAGGTGGATGGAGCGGAAGAAGCTGGATGAGTCGCCATCTCGGTCCGTGGCCGCTTCGGTTAAAGCTAGGCCTCGCTCTGTCTAACGGTCGCTGCGTCTATGGCACACATGATAGAGAAGTGTGGAGACTCAGGATAGGAGACAGACGCATGGCAAAGAATCCTCATGATAGCAGAAGGGAAAATGAGCTTATCATGGGTCGTCTTATCCTTATAGATATCTATAAGGGAGAGTATGAAGTGAGAGGGAAAGTCTATGGTAAGCCTCTCAAGGAGGGATAGCAAAAATTGAGTACGAGGCTCAGTAATCCAATTATAGTGAGACAAGGGATGTAAAACAAATGTCACCACTATATTCAGGAACCTCGGACCTTTTGCAAAGCCCGAGCAAGGGGTGTTTTGACGTTCACCCCAAAATGAGGGTGTCTCACAGAAAAGAGACATGAGTTCATCTTTGGACACAGTCCTAATACGATCACAGCCGGGGATAGTCAGCGAACTCTACCCTCGGAACGTGTAGCACCTCGGATATAAGATCCGGAGTGACTACAATGCGCATACCTCGAACGTGAGTGATAAAATGAGGTACAGAGTAATCGAATCCGTGCATATTGGAGTAAAACTCCTGTATGATCACGAAGGGACAAGTGACTGAGATGTCATAAAGGGACTCCTAACCCCTATTGTAGATGACAGTGGGAAGGTCAGTATTGGAAAAATCTGAAAGGACGACTTGGCGTTCCGAATGAATGCCGCATCGAGAAAAGTTCTCTGAAAAGTCCTTATGTGCTTTATCATCACGGAACCTGACATGAGAGGGGGTAGGATCAATAGAGGAAGATGCCCCGGAATGAAGAGGGTTCCGGGACGGAGTAGACTTGCTCTTCTTTGGTGCCATGAGCAGACTAATCGAATAGAAAGAGAGAGAGAGAGAGAGAAAAAAAAAAAAAGACATGCAGAAAAGTACCAAGCACAGTTAAAAACAATAAGGAAGAAAAGAATGGTACGTATGCATGAAAAATGCATGAACATGTGACATGCAATAATAAATACATCATGGGCTCAACCTAATTCAAACCTACTAGCACACATGATTTCAACAGAGAAAACACACATCTAAAATGCATGAAACATTGTTAAAATGCAAATGTGATGCAATGCATGAGTAGACATGATCATTTAAGCAAAACCCAACCCAAAAATTTTGCAAAAACCTCATCAATTTTGAAAAGCCCTAAAATTTTCAAAAATCCCAAAAGTTAGGTTAAAAATGAATGAAATGCATGATTAATGTGAGAATGAGGATCATACCAGAGGAAGAAAACACTTTTGAGGCCGAAGATTGAGTGGGGAAGAGGTTTAGAGAGAGAGAAAAGTGTTTGGGGAGGTGAAGGGTTAGAAACTATCGAGAGAGATCAGAGAAAGTGAGAAAAAAATTGCGCTGAGGCTTTATATAGAAATTATGATTCTCGATGGATTGAAAGGTGTCAAAAGGTGTCGAGCACTAATTCTCGACAGATGGAGCTATCGAGGAGTTTTCGAGTTGCTATCGAGAGGTGTCCACAACAAAGTGACCTCAATGGATCGAGAAATTATCAAGCATCTATCGAGCAAACAGAAACTTTCTCAATGGATCGAGAGGCTATCGAGACAAATTCTCAAAAACTTCGATGGATCAAAATTGCGATAACAGCTGTCAAGAAAGGAAGATCAAAAGGCTCGATAGATAGCCTAGCTGTCGAGAGGTATCGAGAAGCTGTTGATACAGAGATGAATAGTTTTTCAAAGAAGAGAAAAACACAGAGATGAATGCAATCAAGCATGCTACTTAACCAAAGATCCAATCAACATTTTAAACTCTCAAAAACATCTCTCAACAAAAAAATGTCAAGCATTTACATCCAAAACACACACACACATACACACACACACACACACACACACACACACACACACACACACACACACACACACTAAACACGTCTAACTAATTTTATATTTCAAAAACAAGTCAAGACAGTTTAGTGAGCATGCATTAACACATGTATTCCTTGTGATGGCCAAATCACATTGTACCCGCACATGTATCAAGAGTAGTAAAGAATATTGCGTGTTGTGTGTGAAAAATATCGCAAGATTGCATAAATGTTTACATGTTATGACGATTTGAGATATGAAAAAATCACTTTAACTCACACATAATCATAACTGCTTGATGGGGACTATCACCTTCGAGGTACATCCTATAACTCCCACATCTCCTAGAAGACACGCTTGTAATCATATATAAAACATTTTGATTCCTTTTGCTTTTTTTTTTCTTTGCATATTCTTTTCTTTTAAGCATATCATGCATAGCATATAAGAGAGAGAAAAGAAATACTCAATGATGTTAAGCATTTGACATTGCACTTTTGCTATGCTTTGCTATGCTGAAGCATATAGATGTCATTTCATGATTGGCGGGCAACAGTGGTGAGATGGTTATTTATGTCTTTCTCTTAGGATTTTCTAGTCATTCCCGTCAAAAAGAGTAATACGAGTGTTAAGTACAAGAGATTACTTAATCTTACTCATCACAAACACGAGCCACAAAGCTCACTTGCTTAATTGTGCATAGAGATGTTCATCTAAGCTACAAAAGATACAAAGTTTAGAGAACTTTGTTTCAATGGCCATCCAAGGTACACAAGTACCAATGTACACAAACACACACTGTTTTTGTATTTTTTTGATTTTTTAATATATTTTTTTTATTCTTATGAAAAACAAAATAAATCAAAACTGAAAACAAACAAACAAAAACATGTTAAACAAAGTAAATCATAAAACTAGGTTGACTCAAAACTAGAAAGCAAAACACACAAGTAATGTAGTAAAAATATGAGGGAGAGAGAGAAAAGTGACTAAATCACTTCTATCATTTTTCCTTCCACATCTTGGAAGAACTTTTCCGTTTAGCGAACCCTTAATCCGGCGGTGAGGGGGAAGAATTGAAATCATTCAAGTTCGAAAGGAACATGAGGGCTTTAAGTAGATCTCCAAGAGGAGCAAGAGAGGATGGAAACTGATTCTGGTTTCCCGATGAGATTATACTGTTGCTCTGTTGAGTAGCTAACCACTTATAGCAATTAGGTTGAGTATGTCTAGTTACTCCACAATGATGACAGAGATGTTGCTTCTTTTGTTTAGATTTTTGAGTATTGCCCTTCTTAGCTCTAGGGTTTTTAATCTATTTCTTATTAAGCTTAAAAGGTGCTCTTAAGATAGATTTACCTTTGTTTATGTCCTCACTAGCTAAAATAGTTTTCATATTATTGTTCTCAGATTCAACATTATTAGCAGGTGATACAAAAACAGTAGTACTAGAAGAAGCAATATTGGGAGAAGAGAAATTATACCCTAAACCGGTTCGATTAGAAGCAGATTTCTGGAAGCTAAGCATCTCGTCAAGCTTTGCACTTGAAGTCCTCTCCAACTGAGCTTTGACTTGGAACAGCTCTACCTCAAACTTCTTGGTCTTCTTAGCTAAGAAATTGTTCTCAAATCGCAGTGCTCCAATAGTCTGATTAGCTTCATCAAACTTTGTGAAAAGTTCTTCTCGATCAAGTTCCACATCACTCAGTTTCTTGATGGCCAGCCTATATAGTTTCTCATGCTTCTCAGAAACCTTGTACAATTTTTCATAGGCTATATGGATATCATCTTGATCGTCCATTTTCTCGAATTCATCATCTACGGTTTATGAGCCCTCATCAATAGGATTAACTGTAGCAGTGAAGGCATTCAAGATTCTCTTGTCTTCATTATCATCTGAATCATCCTCAGGTTTAGTGTCACTCAAGGTAGCAGCAAGGGCCTTGCTTTTCCCAATGGTCTTGAGATACGTTGGGCACTCTTGTTTCATGTGTCCAAAGCCTTAACATCCAAAACACTTAGGTCCAGAGGGAACAGTGTACTGACCACCATCCTTAGCATCTTTCTTTCCTCTGTTTTGGTTCTTGAACTGAGATGAACTGGACTGCTTACGATCTTTATCAAATCTTCTTATATTGGCATTCTTCATGAACTTTTTGAACTGCCTTGTGATATAGGATTTCATCTTAGAATCTTCATCATCAGAAGACTCATCAGTATCACTGCTTTTGGCCTTCAGTGCCATGCTCTTGCTTTTGCTCGATTTCTCGATCCTAGACAAACCCAATTCATAGGTCTGCAAGTTGCCAACCAACTCTGTCAAAGGAATTTGATCAATGTCCTTTGATTCCTTAATAGCAGTGATCTTGGCATGAAATCTCTCAGGTAGAGATCTTAGCACCTTTCTAACAATCTTGGGTTCGGGAATGGTTTTCCCAAGATTAAAAGCTAAGTTCACTATGTCCTTGAGTTTGGCATAGAACTTATCGAATGACTCATCCTCCTCCATCTTGATCTCTTTAAAGCTTGTAGTAAGCCTTTGAAACTTCAAATCCTTAACAGCCTTAGTTCCTTCATAGGTTGTCTGGATGATGGTCCATACTTCCTTTGTAGTTTCAATAGAGGATATCTTCTTAGACTCCTCATTTGTGACCGCACTGAATAAAACATTCAATGCCCTGTTGTTGAAGTTAGCCGCTTTGATCTTAGCATCATCCCAATCAGCCGACACTTCCTTTGGCTTGGTCCAGCCTACCTCTACAGCTTGCCACACTTTTTCATCTAATGATTGCAAGAAAGCTCTCATGTGTACTTTCCAGTATGCATAGTTAGTGCCATCAAATAAAGGAGGTATAATAAGAGATTGTCCTCTATCCATGACAAATAGGGGTCAATGGATCACACAACAAAGATTAAACCCTAATCAGAGTGTGCCTGCTTTGATACCACTTGATAGGCCAAGAATGTATTGACCCATTGTGATGAATTAACCAATTAATTAGCTAAGTTAATTATTTAATTCAATTATCATGCAATACACGTGGTAGCACAAACAAATCACCAACTAAGTTAATAGGCTATGGAAAATAAAGTTAACAAGGTGATTTGTTTACGAATTGGGAAAACCTCCAAGGTAAAAACCCCATCGGGTGATTTTAAGGTCACCATTCCCGAGAATCCATTATTATCACAACAAACGGTTACAAGTAAAGGAATCTAAGTACCTTATACCAACCTATAGTTGAACCTTTACCCCAATACATAATTGGATTTGTTCTGTAGTGACAATCTCTTCTTTTCAATGCACGGCTCCCAGTACGTGACCAACAAATCGATGCACGAATCCAAGTACGTGACTAACCACTAACTTGAGAAGGATGTTGGCTGCAAAGTTCTTCAGTTCATCAACACGATGAAGATCACGAAGCTCTTTGGTTACAAAACCCTACGGCGTACAAATGCAGCAACTTCTTCAAGAGAAAGATGAACTAGGGCAAATTGTCTCCGGTCACAATATGCTTGAACAAAACCTTTTCATCAAGTTTCATCAGCTGTGACGGCCCTTAAAATAATCCTTATATATGTTAAGGGTTGTGAGAAAAGAAAGCCTAAACAAGTATACACAGATACGTGTGAAATCAGATTTGAAAAACTAATTTTCATAAATCTTGATAGATAGGTTATCTATCAAGCAACAGTCAAGCATCAGGCTAAACTTTCTTTTAAACCTCGATAGATGCTATCTGTCGAGCTAGCTGTCGAACTTTAAAATACAGCACTTTTTCACTTGATTCTTGGACAGATTTGCATGACTTTAACACTTGGACTTTGTTGGGAAATTTAGACCCCGGTTGATAGAATTAACAAGTTTTAAACTCAAGTTGTTAATTAGATTTATTATGAATAAACCTTGTTAAAATAAACAAACATCAATATCATGCATAGCGGAAAATTAAATAAGATAAGATATGATAACCTTGGAAAACTAATGAAACAAACTAGTTTCACAGTAAAAAAAACCTGGGGGGAAACCTTCCCGAAAAGTAATCCATTATAATAAAGAGAAGTTTCAAATCTAGTACAAAACCTTTGTCCCTAGACTCTACAATCCCCGTAAATGAACTCACAGTAGAAACCTTCTACCGCTTCAGAATCTCTAAACTCTTTAATATATGAACGCTACCCTTTTGATGCACGGATCCTAGTATGTGACTAACTCTTTTGCACGAATCTCAGTATGTGACTCACTCATCAACTTGAGGAAGAAGAATGTTGGCTGCAAAGTTCTTCACTTCATCAACAATGAAGATCAAGAAGCACTTGGTTACAAAATCCTAAGACACAAAGATGCAATAGCTTCTTTCAGAGAGAATAAGGCATCGGTCACTTTTTGCATATGTTCTCCTTGTATTCTCTTATGTGACAGCTTTTAAAATAAGTATTATATATGTCTAGGGTTGTGAGGAAAGAAACCCTACACAAATACATAAGCATGGACCGAAAATCAGATCTGAAAATATGAATTCTCATAACCTCGATAGATACCTCGATAGATAGTATCTGTCGAGCCTCATTAAATCTCGATAGATAGCTATCTGTCGAGAAGCTGTCGAGCTATCTGTCGAGAAGCTGTCGAGCTATCTGTCTAGCTTTAGTGAACATCTTTTCTTCACTTGTTTCTTGGTCCAATCTTCATGGATTTAATACTAGACTGGAACAACATGTTTCTTGAAGTATTAAACACATCCTAGATCTACCCAATTACAAGTAAAGTGCTTTTTGTCAAAGGATTAGCCAATTACATTAAATATGTCCTTAACAATCTCCCCCTTTGACAATCTGTGAAAAAACCACAACAAACAAATGAACATATGAGAGAAGCCATAAATCACGCAACTCATAATCAATTGTTGAATACAATAAAATCTATCCTAACACAAACTCTTAAAAAACTTTGCAAAAAGAGAGTTTATGGCAAGTAGACTTTGACAACCTGTATTTCTGAAACACTTTAAACAAAACTTATCACGGCATCTTAGTGTGAAACAGAAATAATAGATTGCATACATAATAAGTAACATGTGTATAAAGATAAAAAAGAAACAACACATGTAGAGGTAGGTGAAGAAGACATACATCAATATGTAAAGAATATAAGTACAATGTATGTCAAAATGGTCACAAGACCGGTGTACAAGAAGAAGGAAGTAAGCACTCTCCCTAACAAGATGAAACACATCTCCCCCTTACAAGGGCATGCATTTCTCCCTTTAACATGTAGAATCTTAAAAAAAGAAACCACAAATTCTCCCCCTTTTTGTCATGATTGACAAAGGGTACAAGAAGTTAGAAAGCTTCACTCGAGAAACATAAAGATGATCAAGGATAATCAAGGGGGCACAAAGAATCCATATAAATGCATGAATGTAATGAAACAAGATGCTATGGGTGAAAAGATAACAGAAAGATGCAAAACATGTGAAAAATAATGCATGCAAGAGGATCTTGATCGATCGAGGAGGTGTCGAGAAGCTATTGAGCAAACCTCGATGGATCAAATAGTTATCGAGAAGCTATCGAGGATCCAGAAGAAATCTCGATCGATCCACCTAGCTATCGAGATTGTGATAAAAAGAAGTTGAAAAGCTTGATAGATAGCTAGGTGTCGAGAAGCTGTTGAGATTGCTTAAAAACAGTTTTTCAAGAAGGGAAAAACATAGACGTGAATGCAATCAAATATGCAACTCAACCAACGATTCAATCAACATTTTAAACTCTTAAAATCATCTCTCAACAACAATTTTAAGCACAAGGATCCCAAAAACACACACACACACACTAAACAAGTTTAACCAATTTTATATTTCAAAAACAAGTCAAAATAGTTTAGTGAGCATACATTAACACATGTAAACCTTGTGATGGCAAATCACATTGTACTTGCACATGTATCAAGAGTAGCAAGGAATATTGCGTGTTGTGTGTGAAAAACATCGCAATATTGCATAAGTGTCTACATGTTATGATGATTTGAGATATGAGAAAATCACTTTAATTCACACACAATCATAACTATTTGATGGGGAATATCACCTTCGAGGTACATCTTATAACTCCCACATCTCCTAGTAAACACGCTTGCAATCATATTTAAAAGCATTTTGATCTTTTTGCTTTTGATTTTTCTTTACATATATATTTTTTTGATCAAATCATGCATAGGCATATAAGAGAGAGAAAAGAAATACCCAATGATGTTAAGCATGTGACATTCCAATTTTGCCATGCCGAAGCACACAAATGTCATTGACATTGCACTTTTGCTATGCCGAAGCATACAGATTTCATTTAATGATTGGGGGGCAACAGTGGTGAGATGGTTATTTATGCATTTCTCTTAAGATTTTCTAATCCTTCTCGTTAAAAAGAATGATATGAGTGTTAAATACAAGAGATAACTTAATCTTACTCATCACAAACACGAGTCACAAAACTCACTTGTTTAGTTGTACATAAAGATGCTCATCTAAGCTACAAAAGATACAAAGTTTAGAAAACTTTGTTTCAATGGCCATCCAAGGTACACAAGTACTAATGTACACAAACACACACTGTTTTTGTATTTTTTTATTTCCTTTTTATTTTTATTTTGAAAACAAAACAAAATAAAAGCTAAACAACCAAACAAAAACAGACAAACAACATGAGAACATGAAAGAAAGATGCATATGCATGAAGGTATGATAGAAAGATGCAGATGCATGAAAGCATGATTTTAAAAGCAGATAAGAAATCAAGCAAAGAGAGTCCTACTTTAGATAGAAAGAATTAAAGTAGAGGACAAATAGAAAAGAAAATTAAGTCTTAGGCTCCTTTCTCACCCACACAGCACGAGTCTTTGGCCGTGAAGATGAAAAGGCACGTGTCCTAGTATGTCTACTAAAGGACATGGAAGAATTAAAATTCTCCTGAAATTGAGTTAAAAAACTCAAGGCTTTTAATAATTCTCCAAAAAAAGGTGTAGGTCCTTGAGAGAAAACCTGTGACCGTTTGGACACTTGCTTTTGAGGATATAACTTAAAGCAATTAGGGCGAGTGTGTCCAGAAACACCACAATGGTGACAAACATGAGCAGTTTTAGGACTATTCGGCTTCCTTAAAGGATGTCTAACCTTAGAGGTAGACAGAGACCTCAACTTAGGACAATTTGGCCTAATATGACCAACAATATGACAATGATGACAAATGGGGATAAATTCAGATTTTTCAATCAACTTATGATGAGTTTTAGACATAGGTTTAGAAACTTTAGCATTAACATCAGATTGTTTACATTTATCTATCCTAACAATATTAGCCTTCAATTCTTGATTATTCATTTTAAATGGAGGAATTTAAAAATCCTTTTCTTTTGAGTTAGACTCAACAACAAGTTTGGCACTAGTTAATTTTTCAACTTCAGTTTTAAATTCAACTAGTTGCTCTTTCAAACTCTTAATTTTATCAACCTGAGATGACATTTGATTTTTAAAATTCTCATTCAAATTATTGGCTACATCCAATTTTGCAATCAAATCATCTTTTTCAAGTTTTACCTTTTTTAATTTAGCTTTTAATTTTGTAGAACATTCAAGAAATTTTATACAAAAATTATAAAGCTTGCAATAGGCATCTTGAATATCATCATCATCATTCAACACAAGGTCATGCAAATCAAAACAATCAAGAGTTTCCATGACAACGGGGGTCAAGGATCACACTCAGGAAATTAATCCAATCGGAGTGTACCCACTATGATACCACTTGTTGGGAAATTTAGACCCCGGTTGATAGAATTAACAAGTTTTAAACCTAAGTTGTTAATTAGATTTATTATGAATAAACCTTGTTAAAATAAACAAACATCAATATCATGCACAACGAAAAATTAAATAAGACAAGATATGATGACCTAGGAAAACCAATGAAACAAACTAGTTTCATAGTAAAAAAACCTGGGAGGAAACCTTCCTGAAAAGAAATCCACTATAATAAAGAGAAATTTTAGATCTAGTACAAAACCTTTGTCCCTAGACTCTACAATCCCCGTAGATGAACTCACAGCAGAAACTTTCTACCGCTTTAGAACCTTTGAACTCTTCAATATATGAGCGCCACCCTTTTGATGAACGAATCTCAGTACGTGACTAACTCCTTTGCACGAATCCCCGTACGTGACTCACTCACCAACTTGAGGAAGAAGAACGTTGGCTGCAAAGTTCTTCATTTCATCAACAATGAAGATCAAGAAGCACTTAGTTACAAAACCCTAAGACGCAAAGACGTAGTAGCTTCTTTCAGAGAGAATAAGGCATCGGTCACTTTTTGCATATGTTCTCCTTGTATTCTCTTATGTGACGACCTCTAAAATAAGTCTTATATATCTCTAGGGTTGTGAGGAAAGAAACCCTACACAAATACATAAGCATGGGCCGAAAATTAGATCTGAAAATTTGAAATCCCGTAACCTCAATAGATAGTATCTGTCGAGCTTCATTAAACCTCGATAGATAGCTATCTGTCGAAAAGCTGTCGAGCTATCTGTTCGCAGGTGTCGAGCAATCTGTCTAGCTTTAGTGAACAGTTTTTCTTCACTTGTTTCTTGGTCCAATCTTCATGGCTTTAATACTAGACTTGAACAACATGTTTCTTGAAGTATTAAACACATCCTAGATCTACCAAATTACAAGTAAAGTGCGTTTTGTCAAAGGATTAGCCAATTACATTAAATATGTCCTTAACAAACTTGAACTCTTGTTACTTAAAGTATTAAACACATTCTAGATCTACCCAATTACAAGTAAAGTGCGTTTTGTCAAAGAATTAGCCTTCTATTAGAAGGCTTTTTTAGAGAGAGAGAGAAACACTCTGTTTGTGCGGCTAGAGTTTTTGTAACCAAGTTTTCTCAAATTGAACATACCAAAGAGTTTCAAAGTAAATCTGAAGTTTGTTTGATGAAGAAGCTGAAGCCTACAGACTTGTTGCTATGAAGAAAACATTCAAGAAGTTCTTAGAGCCATTTGAAGGTTCCTGTTGTGATTGCAAGTGCGTCATCTATCAAGACGTTCATATATTGAAGAGTTTAGAGATTCTAATGCGATAGAAGGTTTCTATTGTAAGTTCATCTATTGGGATTTGTAGAGTCTAGGGACAAATGTTTTTTACCAAATCTTAAACTTCTCTTTACTATAGTGGATTGTCTTTTGGGAAGATTTCCCCCTAAGTTTTTTTACTGTGAAACTAGTTTGATTCATTAGTTTTCCTGAGTCATTTTTTTCTTTTGTGTGTGTGTGTGTTTTTTTATTTTTTTATTATTTATCTTATGTATCTCCTCAAAATGTTTTTCTCCAACAGTTGTTTTATCATTTTTAAATGGGGAAAAGTTGTTTTTACAACCATTGCTCTTTATGTGGGGGGGGGGGGTTATTTATTTGCATTTCATGTATGCGTTTTCCCCTTAGTTTCCATAGTATCTTGTTGTCATTCTATTCATGTTTGTTTATGGATTCTATATGCCCCTTTGATCATCTTTATGTTTCCCTTGTGAAACTTTATAACTTTTTGTGCCCCATGTCAATCATGACAAAAAGTGGGAGAAAGTGTAGTTTTTAGATGTTAGGGGGAGTAATACATGTTTGTGTAAGGAGGAAATGTGTTTTATTTGCTTAGGAGGAGAGCAATATGTACTTTGGGGTTATGTGCCCATTTTTTATTGGTATATTGTATACGTAATCTTGAGTTTTACTTATTTATTATTTGTAATTGTTTTCCACATAGTGCACATAACATGTTTGTTAAATGCTTTCAGGAAGACAAGTATGGAGCCAATCAAGATAGTCAATTCTAGTTTATGCTATGATTTCTTGGGATTGGTTTTTTTAGATTAGGCTAGTTTATTTGAATATGGGTTCATTCTTTGTTATTTGTTTATTATTGTATTGAGCTTACTTTTGTATTTGAGATTTTGTCATGGATTGATAAAGGGGGAAATTGTTAGGTTTATGTGTTTTGGTATTTTCAAACCATGACAAATTATGTTCTTTTATTGAGTTTTGATGTGTTTTAAAGTTGAAATTGAAGATTAGGTTGAAGAAACAAAGTTTGCTCAAGAAAAGTGCATTTTCAGCATGTACCTCATAGCTAGCTCAATACCTCTCGTTAGCTATCTCGATACCTCCTTGATACCTCTCAATCGATCGAGATTACCTTTTGCCTCCTCTATAGCTAACTCGATATCTATCGATCTATCGAGCTTTGCATTTCAACAAAAATCAGTAATGCAAAAGAGCCTATAACTTGTCTGTTTAAAGCTCAAAGTGAGATCTGTTTGAATAAGTATTTAAAGGATGTTATAAGCCATCTATTAGAAAGATTTTTAAAGAGAGAGAAACACATCATTTTTGCAGCTATGGTTTTTGTAACCAAGTTCTCTCAAATTAATCATACCAAAAAGTTTCAAAGTAAATCTGAAGTTCGTTTGATGAAGAAGTTGAAGCCATAGCAATCACCACAGACTTGTTGCTGTAAAAAAAACTTTAAGAAGTTCTTAGAGTCATTCAGAGGTTCCTGTTATGATTGCAGGTGCGTCATCTGTCAAGGCATTCATATATTGAAGAGTTCAGAGGTTCTAATGCAGTAGAAGGTTATTACTGTAAGTTCATCTACTGAAATTATAGAGTCTAGGGATAAAGGTTTTATACTAGATATTAAACTTCTCTTTATTATAGTGCATTGATTTTTTTGGAAGGCCCCCCTAGGTTTTTTTTTAGTGAAACTAGTTTGTTTCATTAGGTTTTGTACATGATATTGATGTTTGTTTGTTTAACCAAGAACTATTCGTAATATATCTAATTAACAACTTGGCTTTAAAACTGGTTAATTCTATGAAATTGGGGTCTAAATTTCCCAATACTCTTCATCATATCAAATATATATATAAGCAGAGACCTCATGCAAGAGAGCATGAGGTTCTGTGAAGTGGCGCCCTTCTTTGATAACTTAGCCATCCTTTTTTTTTCTTTTTTTTCTTTTTTTGTAGTTACATCTCATCGTTTAACATTACTCTTCTCTCTCTCTTTCTCTCAACTCTTCCACTTCCCCCATCAATTCAATTGGCTATTCAGAATTTCAGACCCTTCAATTGCCCGCCCCTTTCGATTTCCTTCTCTTTTCTTCTTTACACAACTATATCTTAGCATACTTCTAGCCTAGACTAAATCACTATTATAAATGCTCACAATTTTCATAGTGACTCTTTATCAGTTATATATGCTTTCAGCTGTCAAGTAGAAAATACATCAAAGGATCGTCCATCTCAAAGAGGATGCAAAGCTTGGTGTATCAGATTTACGAGTATGGAAGTCTGAGCACGTCAAGCTCAAGTTAACAAGGCTGCACATCGGATAGCTAACAAGGCTACAATGTTTCTAAATAGTCCTTCCATTTAGTTTAAGGATGTGTCTGATTGTATTGCTAATATTGCGGAAGCTCAGTCTAAAGGCCATCTGTAATTCTCTCTTTTCTTTAATGTAATGAATATTTGTCTTCTTCTCAAATTATAAAATAAAATGACTAAATCACAGTTACAGTATGCCCTCTTACTATCACTTATTTTTTCTTTTTAAGTTTTTTTTTTCCTTTCTAAAATTTTTAATTTGTCAATACAATTTCTAGCTTTGCATGATTAATCACAAGCAATGACAAGGGCAATGGCAAGGAATCCAAGCATATCCAATTGTTCTCTCTCCTTTGTAAAAATCGCCAATATATCAGCATAATCGAAATTTCCCTTTGATGCCGATTTTTCCTTTTATTTCTTTCATTTTTACGTTATTCTTCAACTATTCAATTGTCAGTGTTGATGGTTTGTGACTAATATATTTTTGGTGGGTTGGTTAGGATTTGGTTTGCCAGTGATGAGAATGGGTGTTTGGGATTTATAAATCTCTACAAGTTTCAAATTTTCAATTGCTAGGCATATTCTTCATTTCATGTTTTACAATTTTTATTTTGTAATTGTGTTTTATCCCTTCAATTTGTATACATCTTACATTTTTATGATAACCAAATGTAACTGTGTAAAAAATGAAAAAAGAGGAGATTTGATGTATTTATTGAGTCATTGTAAACATTGTGGGTAATGGGTAGGATTGTAATGAATAAATATATATTCTTTGTAAATAGTAATTAATAAACATCATGGACGGTGGTACTTCTTTTCTTTTATGTTTTTTTTTTTTTTTGAGAATGTTTTTTTTTTATTTTTAATATGCTGATGTCTATAATTTCTCAAGTATTGTAAATGTATTTGTCTCCGTCTCCTTCTTACACTATATAACAAAGGATACCTAGTTTTGGAATTGAAAATATGACTAGAGACTATGGTTTAGTTTGAATTTAGTTTTACTAACAAACTTTGTTGACCTGAGACTATAGTGACTAAGAATAATAGTATTGATGAACCTAATGAGTTATAAAATAATTTCTTACAAAATTTTTGAAAATGCACCGTGCATCACGCGAAATATCAACTAGTTTTTTTAAAGGTGGATCCTCGGACCCTACTAGTTCATATACACAATCTCATTGGTGAATGCTCTTAGTAGCTAACTCGATCTCAAATAGAATGGGCATGTTGGTCTAATTCTAAATTTCTAAATTTTAAAACCATTCCTGACTCTTGTTTTTTCCTCTATTTTTTTTTTTTTTTTTTTTTTTGTCTTTTTTCAGTTAGGCTGGACAAAACGCCTTATAGAGGTGGACCAATCAGTCATAAGGCTTCGCTACACTGAAACTAACAAAGAGAGAGGGAGTAACTTTTGTTCCCCATGAGTGACAGGGAAATTCCTCCTTGCTGTGCAAGAATTGAACGAAAAGGGTAATGAGATTGAATTGACCTTTATTCCTCTGCATACTAAATACTTATGGTTCGTTTGGACTAAGAGGAAAGGAATGAGAGTAGAGTAGAGTAAAATTGACTCAAAATTAGTCTATTTTCAGTCAACTCTACACTGCTCCCTTCCACTCTCCCATCTTCCTCTCTCAATCCAAACAGGCCCTTAGTACTTTAAATGGAGCATTTTTTACACCCTGAAACTGTGTTTTGGATGCGTTGGAATGGAGCATCTTTTTTTAGGACTAATGTAAATTGATTGGCTCACATTTCTTTTGAAT
>JARYZH020002142.1:0-18224 GCA_030021035.2 Notholithocarpus densiflorus | reverse complement strand
AAGGGTATACCACCAGAAAGTTTATTTCCATTCAACATCAACTTCTGCAAAGAAGTCAACTTTCCAAATTCCATGGGAAGCTCCCCAACCAATTGATTTGAAGAAAGATCAAGCAATTGGAGTAGAGCGAAGTCTCCAATTTCAAGCGGTATGCCACCAGTGATATTGTTCCCAGCAATCCGTAGGCTGGTCAGTTGTGCGCACCTGCTCCACTTTTGTGAGATTTCACCATAAAATCTATTGTAACTTAGGTCCAGGAATTGCAAGTTTTCGTAGACCCCAAAATCTTCGGATATATTTCCAGAGAGTTGGTTTCTTTCAAGGCGGACTCTAATTAAGCTCGTGCAGTTTCTCAAGGTTTTGGGTATTGGACCTATGAGATGGTCCAGGAACAATACCAGTCAACTTATTTCTACTCAATTCGAGATCCTTTATGGACTTCAAGTTTCCTAATTCTTCAGGAATGGTGCCCAAAAGTTGATTGTTGTACATGTGTAAAACAGTTAGGTTGCTTAGAGCACCTAGTGATGTGGGAATCAAACCAGACAGATCATTTAAAAAAAGGCTTAAATAGATAAGAGACTTCAAATTTCCTATTTCTTGGGGAATAGAGCCAGACAGATGATTTTCATACATATGCAACATGGTTAGCTTCTCTATGTTTCCAATAGTAGATGGGATGAGACCTGTAAGATTATTTTTTGATATGTCAAATTTAAATAAATTGGAGAGGTTTCCGATTTTTGGAGGAATGGAACCAAAAAGTTGATTATGACGTAGGTACAAATAAGCCAAGTTGCTTAAATTACCTAAAGATGCAGGAATGGTACACACAATGGAATTATTGCTGAGATATAAGTGAGTCAAGTAGCTCAAATCACCTAATGAAGTAGGAATGCAGCCATGGAGGTGGTTGGCATACAAATAAAGCTCTGTGAGAGATTTCAACTGACCTATTTCCCACAGAATCGAGCCATTTAATTGATTTTCAGCTAGGTACAAGGCCTCAAGATTGGTCAGTAGGCCAATCTGTCGTGGGATTTCCCCCGATAAGTTATTGAAGGATAGATCAAGATATATAAGTTTGGACAGGTTGCTAATTTCAACAGGGATTGTACCAAAGAGTTCATTCATGCTAAGATCAACAAATGTAAGGTTAGGGAGAGATGAGAATGAAAATTCATGAAGCGTACCTTTCGAGCCTGAGTTAGTTAGGTTTAATCTAATAACACTACCTGCTTGGTTGCATGAAATGCCGAACCAACTGCATGGGATGAAGCTTTTATTTTGATTACTCGAAGAATTGGTAGCATTATTTGGATGGAGAGTCCATGAAGGCAAGTGTGACTGGGTTTCATTTTGAAGACTGGCTTTCCAATTGAGTAGAGCATTTGCCTCTGCCTCTGCCTCTGCCTCTTCATTTACCGAAAGAGAAGCAACACCTAGTGAGTAATGTACCACAGCCAAGGCGGCCGTAAGAAGGACCGAAAGTACTTTTTTTAAGATAGACATTGTAATGGTCTTTCTCTTGCAAGTTGAAAACACATTCAAAACTCTATCTTAATATGTCTAAGCTGTTTCTCAAATAAATAAATAAATAAAATATGTCTAAGCTACCCGCATTAATTTCTTCCACACTGTATACAGGTCTAAGATTTGAAAGTCTCCTGCAATCAATTTTCGTTGTCAATGGCGACCAATGGGTAAGAGAAGGTATCTAGATCTTTCAAACTAACTTTACCTTTTTTATCCAGAAACCAAAAAAAAAAAAAAAACATCGTCGTCAATGGCCGCCAACGGGTAAGAGAAGGTACCTGGATCTTTCACATTAACTTTACCTTTTTTATCCAAAAAAAAAAAAAAAAATCGTCATCAATGGCGGCCAGAAACAAAAACAAAAAAATTCGTCGTCAAAAAATAGAAACTATTTATAAGTTATTAACGTGGCAAAGCAGTTTGAAAAAAAAAAATTTATAAAATAATTTGTGATTTTAGCTTTTTTATTTTTTTTATATATTTTTTTAATATATATTCAAAAAGCAAGCACCCACTCATAACAGAATAAAAATTAAAAGATTAAAAAAAATACTAAAGTGGATAGTACTTTAGTAGACCACAACATTAGAGCATCTGCATCAGATGTGGCAAATGTGGCAAATGCCAAATATTTGGCACATTTGCCACGCCAAACACAAAAATAAAGCTTTATCAGATGTTCCAAATTCCAAAAATTATACAACACCGCTACAGTACCGTCTCAAATATGAGACGGTACAGACAGATGTTGCAAATTTTTTTATTGTTTTATATTCTCTTTTCTCTCTCCTCTCTCTTCATTTTTTCTTTTCTCTTCTCTCTCACTCACCAATTCCCTCTCTCTTCTCCCTGTACCGGTTCCCTCTCTCTTCGACCAGTCCGGGATGTTCACCGGCAGCGACAACGGCGTAGCTCCGACGACGACAACGCGCTCCGCCACGCTCGAGCCATGCTCGATCTCACCCACGCTCGATCTCGCCGATCTCACCCTCTTCCCTCTCCTCTCTGTCCGCCTTTCACTCTGCCTCTCTCTGGTTGTGGGTTTTTTTTTTTTTTTTTTTTTTTTGCCGCAATTTGGGTTGTGGGCTGTGGTGGCAGGTGGTGGTTCAGTTGATCTGGGTGGTGGTGGGCTGTGGGCTATGGGCGATGACAGTGGCAGTGGTGGTGGGCTGTGGGGGTGATGGCCGGTGGTGGCTATCGGTGTTGTTGATGATAATGAGGGAGGGGATAATATATTATTTTAATGTGTAGTAAATATTATTTTAATGTATAGAATTGAATGATAAAACATCTAATAAATGGGATGTTGTAAAATGATGTGGTAAAATAATAAAGTAGGTCTTTGGTGTGGCAAAATGACATTTTTTTTTGCAAAATCTGCTGTGGATGCTCTTACGGAGTCGGTCAAGTTAATAATTCATAAACCACAGACCCAAGCCAAATGGAATGTGAGCTTTGTACAAATCACTTGATCTCCAATCTAATATTTCTCATCACATAACATAATCAACATTGTTAATTGCTGGGGTGTAGCTACGTGCAAGGGCAAAATTTTGAAATTTATATATATATAATTATTTTAATGTTTCCAAAATTTAGTCTACAAAAATAAGAGTAGGTCCTCCCAAATATTTGATTTAGTGCAATGATACTCTTAAAAAAATAATTTTTTTTTTTTTAGAATACTAAATATTTTTAACATACACACACACGCGGAGAGGAGATAAGATTTTAAAGAAACTTACAGTGGTGTATATCCAAAAGGGCCTAACTCTTGAATATATAGCACAGACTTTAAACCTCTTTAACTCACACTCATTTTCCAATGTGGGATTCACCCACTATCTCTTAAAAAAAATAATTGGTTTAATAGTTATATAGACATAACTTTATTTTTCGCAATTCTATTTTTTATTGTTGTTAACGTGTATTGGGTTGTGGCCTTTAGGCCCACCTTGTTTACTTGTATAGCACTCTTATTTGTATTACACACATCTGCCTCCTATATAAAGACAATCATGTATATTCTATTATTCTGAGAAATACAATACACTTGTTCAATATTTCTAACATGGTATCAGAGTCACTGCTCTAATTTTCTTGTGTCTTGCAGTCTTGTCTTTGTCGGTATTTTTCGCTGCCTCAACTTTTGCGGTCATTAAGCCCTTTCAGTGCCCTCTTCCGACTACTTTGCCGCCGTCAGAGGTCCTCAGGGTTGAATCTCCGCTGCCAGATGCTCCTTCTTCGTCGCCAAGATCACTGCCATCGTCGGATCTGTCACTTCTGACCTCTGATTACGACACTAGACATATCACCGTGTAGATCGTCAATCGATCTACTTAACGCCACCGGAAAATTCTACATCGGAGCTCCCACGCACCCACACACACCGCCCAAAGTTTCAGCGAGTTGATCCATGCATTGCTGGGTTACCTGCTGACATCATCTCTGACGTCATCACTGCCACGCTAGCATCCACATAAGCCCTAGCTGACGTCATCCTCCACATCATTGCTTACCCCATCAGGCGACATCATTGCCACATCAGCACACAATCAGCCGCTTACATCAGCACATAGTCAACTGCTTGCGTCATCTTGCTGACATCATCACAGTGCGTTCGTTGACTGCGCCTTTGACCGTTTATTTTGACTTTGACTGTTGACTGTTGACGTTTTTAAAGGCATACAATCAGCCGCTTACATCAACACATAGTCAACTGCTTGCGTCATCTTGCTGACATCATCACAGTGCGTTCATTGACTACGCCATTGACCGTTTACTTTGACTTTGACTTTGACCGTTGACTATTGACTTTTTTAAAGTTAACTTTTTGCAGTCTAATGTTGCCATGTTACGTGGCAATTAACAAGTCATTGACTCGTTAAGAAAATATTGTCACTAAAACTACATATGAAATGTCTCTTTAGTTACTATATAATGGGTTAGAGCAAGACAGCTTCAAATATTTTTAGAACCTAACTTATTCCTCCAAGTTTTGAATCATTTATGTTTATGAAAATTTCATTAGTTCAATTGAAATATTTTTTGCTTTCTTTAGTATAAAATCTAATAATTTGTATCGAAAATGAAACTTTTTAAGAATTTCACTATAAAAATGATAAAAATGAATTTTATTTTATGAAAGATCGCCATCAAACATAATTTTGATTGAAAATACTAAGCTTTTTTTTTTTTTTTGTTGTTGTTGGGTGTGTATACATACAACTTATCAAATAAAATAAAATGTGTGTATATAATAAAAAAACGTGTATATATGTGTGTGTGGAAGTTGTCTTGATAAATATATTAGTGCTATAACTTGGCCCCCTAAATAGAAATTATTGGCTCCGCCCCTCGTTAATTGACAGTTCTCATTAATGAAACTAGTGTCCTATCATTGGCTATGACATCAGTTTAATAATATAGATCATAGATCACATTGATGTACAACAGTAAAGTAACTACGTCTTTTGCTTACTTCACCCTTCTCCAATGTACTACATTGTCATTTGATAGTTTTTAGGCGTAAATGCACTTTTAGTCCCTACATTTTGACTTTTTTCCATTTTGGTCCCTATATTTTAATTTTACCACTTTTAGTCCCTAAACCAATTAACGCGTGTTATTTTCATCATTTCCATCAGTCAACCAACGGAAATAGCTAAGGTGGCTGCCGGAGGAATTAAAATATTATAAAAAATGCCACATCACCCATGACACATCAGCATATAAATTTAAAAAATTAATTTATTAATTTTAACTAAATAATAAAAATAAAAACAGAATTAAAAACTAAAATTCACATGAATTAAGATCTAAAAGTTTCTTGAACAAGAACACCAACCCAAAAATTTTAAAACCCAAAAAATTAAAATAAGATCCAAACCTGAACACTATTCTCAAACCGGCCACACACTTTTTCTTTTTTTCATCTCAAACTCAAACTCTATTCTCTCATCTCAAACTCAAACTACACGGCCACACACTATTCTCTCATCTCAAACTCAAACTACATGGCCACACACTATTCTCTTATCTCAACCAACCCAAACAAAAATTTATCATTAGATCATTTTAGTTTTAAGTGTATTTACTTTTCTTTAAGTGAGTTAGTCAAAAGCATCAGACGATTTTTTTTTATTATCAAACCTTTTTAAACCATGATATGATTTTAGAGAGAGTTCTACCAAAAAAAAAGAGTTTAGAGAGAGAGAGGGAGAGACTGAGATAAGGCTGGCGATTTGGAGCAAATCTAGAGGAAGGGGGCCGGCGGTGGTTTAGAGAGAATGGAACTCGATCTCGGCCTCCATCTCGGCCACCGTCTTGGCCACAATAGAGCTCGCCGGTCTCGGCCTTCGTCCCGGTCTTGGCCACAATGGAGCTCGCCGATCTTGGCCACCGTCTTGGCGTGGGTTTGTTGACTGATCGGTGGGTTTGGTGACTTTTTCGGTGGAAGTGGTGGTCATGTTCTGGAATTTTTGTGGGTTTTTGAGTTGAAGTTCATGTTATGAAGAAATGTTTTTGATTGGCGGGGTGGTGGTGGCTTGATTGTGTCGGTCATTGGTAGTGGGATTTGGGTTTGATTGTGTTAGTTTGGGTTTGATTGTGTTGATTTGGGTTTGTTGTGATTGGTTTCTTGATCTGGGTTTAATCTGGGTTGGTTTGTTAACTGGGTTTATGGGTTTGATTTGCTAAGAATTCGGTATTGATTGTATTAGAATTTGGGGAAGAACATGAAGAATTCGATGATCTTGATTTGTGGTAGATCTGATGGTGCTGGGTTTGATGATCTCCGAGGTGTTGAATTTGGGTTTTTTCTTCTTGTTTTCATTGATGTCCTTGTGATCTGGGTTTGAGTTCTTGGGTTGCTGGGTTTGTGTTCTTGTGATGGGTTTGAGTTCTTGGTTTCTGGGTTTAATTTGGGAAGAATATGAAGAACAAGTTGTAAAATGAAGAACAATCTGAAGAACATGAAGAACAATCTTAATTCATGTGAATTTTAGTTTTTAATTCTGTTTTTATTTTTATTATTTAGTTAAAATTAATAAATTAATTTTTTAAATTCATATGCTGATGTGTCATAGGTGATGTGACATTTTTTATAATATTTTAATTCCTCCGGCAGCCATTTTAGCTATTTCCGTCGGTTGACTGACGGAAAGGACGAAAATAACATGCGTTAATTGGTTTAGAGACTAAAAGTGGTAAGATTAAAATGTAAGAATCAAAATAGAAAAAAGTCAAAATGTAGGGACTAAAAATGCATTTACGCCTAGATTTTAATTAATAAAACTGACCTTTCCACGGCTGCAACATCAGTTAAATTATTCAGCAAAAATATTTTTTTAATAATCAATTTAATCGTGTACTCATTATTTTACAACAATTTTTTTTATTATTTATTTTTAATTTAGAGCAATTGAGCAGCTACTAATTTTGCTTCGTTTCCCCTCCCATTCTCATCACTTTGATGTACAAAATTTTTAAGCGACAATTCTCATTACATGAATGAAACTAATGCTCAGTCTTTTCTTGGAGAATCAGTTTAACAGATCATAAATGAAGCTAATTCAACCGAACCTTAAAATGGCCATGAGGTTGCTGTAATGAACACGGTTGAATCATATATTACAAAGTATTAAATTTAGACTACCCAAGCATTCAGTGATATCCTTACTCCCATAACAGCTTCAGATTGGTTGAAATCACAAACATGTATTTTATGATGTAACTCAATGAAAATTTCATTGCAAAAATAAATGTGAATGATAAATATGCAAAATGCTTTTTTTTTTTTACAAGATAGAATTTCTACTCCAGCTTAATTTAAGTGTATACGTGTGTGAAACTTCCTTCTGGAGACTTGAACCCCGGCCCTTGCCCCCTACACCCCACAAGCATTTATACTTGTGGAGTGACCACTGCACCAAGGGTGTGCAGTGGTGAATATGCAAAATACTTTTGATTCACTAAACCTATGTGTATATTGATTTCAATAATTAATAGTAATAATCCTTCAACAAATATTTAGGAGGCTGAAACCTATGACAAAATGAGGATATACCCCTTTGGGGAAAAGTTCTAGCAAAATGCCCCATTTCTGAAACTATTTAAAAATATGCCTCTTTTTTGAAACTCGATTTTATCAAAATTGAGTTTTAGTGTGGAACTCGAGTTCCTTGTAAGGAACTCAAGTTCCATAATTTTTTATTTATTTTTTATTTTTTAGTTTAATTTGGATATAACTCGATTTTCTAAAAATCAAGTTTTACGTTGAAACTTGATCTTTAAAAAATCGAGTTTCAAAACAGGGGTATATCCCTAAATAGTTTCAGAAAGGGGGTATTTTGTTGGAAGTTTTCGCCGAAAGAGGTATATCCCAATTTTGGCCTCGAAACCTATATATACAATTATACACACATCATATTAGAAAACATTAAAAAAAAAAAAAATGAAGAAAGATGATGTAGTGAAAGAAGTGTAATAGCATAACTTATGTCACAACTCTCCCACATGGCGAGTTGTGTGTGATAGAAGTGTGTTGGTAAACCTTTACCACTCACACCTCTACCATTCACAACTCGCCATGTGGACAAATTATACCATTTTATGTGTGCCTAGCATTACTCGTGAAAGGATGACACATGACTTCAATTATTTCTCTTGAAGGCAAAAAAGCATTAAAAAATCTTTTTTTTTTATTAAAAAAAAATGAACAAAGTGGGATCAAATTTTATCCATCCTCAACATCAACTTATCCTCTAGTATGCTAAAGCATTCCTGCATAGATTCTTAACTCTAGAGTATTGTCCTTATTGAACATTTGTATTTTATTTTCCTCTTTGTCAGTTTCAGGGATGCACTTTATTTCAAACCACTTTATTCTTAACAGTTATTTACCCTTTTACTGATACACTTCTCATCATATGGGTATTTTAAACCACTCATATTATTAAATTTTAAAAAATTCTCAGCACATATAAATATAATAAGGATAATTCTGTTTTCAAAAAAAAAAAAAAAAAAAAAAAAAAAAAAAAAAAAAAAAGAAAGAAAAGAAGGAAAATTCTAAGGATCCTAATTTCGTGTCAAACTTGCATACTGGGCTGTTTAAACTTGCATGGTTTACTTGACCTGGAGATTAGACCCTGAATTTAGGGGCCCTCTTTTCATGAGGACTACCTTAAGTTTCCTAATGGAGGCAAAGTTTCAGATAAAACTGTTGAAAATTTCTGCAAAACAATTTGTGGAAAAGATATTTAGTAGATTATATAACGCGTATTGAATATTAGATGTTGCTGTCCTTTGTCTTTTCATGTGATCTATGTTATTTAGACCCAAAAAACTTACGTACAGAGGATGATTTTGTTGAAAAGGATGTCGTACCAGAATATGCTATGTACCCATTTGTCTCTTTTTTTTTTGAAAGGATGTACCCATTTGTCTCAGTAATGCAATATGCAGTTTCGAGATTATTCAAAAAAAAGAAAAAAAAAAAAGAAAGAGAAAGAGAAAGAATAACGTGTGTTGACGTTGGTTTACTTGACTTTTCACACCGCTGTCCTTCGTAGAGTACGTATATATCACAGAAGTAATGAAGTGTTAATTCAGGTCTCTTACAGCCATTAAGCCATAAATGGATTCCAAGACTTCCATTAGGCTTATCAGAATCTCGATGCTTTTCTTTCTGTTTCTCTCATCTACAATGGTGATTGCTGACCCAAGCAATCTCGTCCCACCAGCCAGTGAGTCGTTTAATTAATCTAAGTGTGTTCTCGCGTGCATGGTTTAATTGTTTAAAATTTTTTTATGAACTAGTTTTATATTTATCCAATTTTTTGTTTTGCTTTCAGAAAAGAAGAGCTCCTTGCCACGAGCAATTGTTGTCCAAAGGAAAATTGATGTGCAGCCCCCGGATGTGCCATCACCAACCGACGGTAACCATTATTAAGATGGTCGTGTAATTCTTCAACACTTTGGGATGTGATACTTATTTCTCTCACAAGAAATTGATTCATGTTGAGATTTATTATTTATATGAAATAAGAATGTACAGGATTATTGTATCCCGAAAATAATAAATAATTTTCTAAGATTGTGACTATATTTATGCAGTAGTTATGTAATAATTAGACTAAAGTACACATTTGGTCATAAAGTTTGGGTTGTTTTTATTTTAATTCTTTACATTTTAAAATTTTAATTTTGGCCTTTTATGTTTGATTCCATTTTTCTATTGCCTATTTCTGTTAACTATTTGATGACACCTGATAAAAAATTGGGTGACATTTTTTAAGTAACCACACTTATTTGACACTTAACGGTTAAATTACTAATAAAATAGACTTATATGGGTGATTTGTCTAGATGGATGATAGTAATTATGTAGCACTTGACGGTCATATTAATTACAAAAATTGATTTATATAGGTGACGAATATTAATGGTGACATTTATATAGCACCTAACAGACCAAATTTTAAATGAAGCCTTAGCTATTGAAGAAGGCTTTCTTTTAGCCAGCCAGAAGATGCTCCCGCGAGTTATTCTAGAGTCTGACTCGCTGTCGGTTGTTCAAGCCATCTTCTCAAACTCTCCCCACGGAGAATTAAGGCCGATCATCCAAGGGATCCTATCCTTGTCCTCTTCCTTTGGGACCTAGACAGTCAAGCACTTGAAAAGGGAATACAAGAGTGGCTCATGAATTAGCCAAGTTGGCTAGAGATTCTGGGACGTCACAGACCTAGAATGAAATGGAGCCCCCCAACGATTCAGCTCCTCTGCCAAATTGATAGGGCAAAGTATTAGAGAGACTTTTGTATTCTTCCCCGGCCCCTTCTCTGTTGTACTTCAATTTCTGAAGTGTTTTTAATGAAATCATGGCAAGTTTCACTTTCAAAAAAAAAAGTAACGACGTCTTTTGCGTACTTCACCCTTCTCCAATATACAACACTGTCATTTGACAATTCTTAATTAATGAAACTAATGACCTTCCTCGGCTGCAACATCAGTTAAATTATTCCTCAAAAATATATATATTTTTTTGATAAATCAATTTAATTTTGTACACATTAATTTACAAAAAAAAAATATTTATAAATTTACAACAATTGAGCAACTACTAATTTTGCTTCGTTTCCCCTCCCATTCTCATCACTTTGATGTACAACATTTTTAAGCGACAATTCTCATCATATGAAACTAATGCCCAGTCTTTGCTTGAAGCATCAGTTTAATAGATCACAAATGAAGCTAATTCAACCGAACCTTAAAAATGGCCATGTAGTTGCTGTAATGAAGACGGTTGAAACATATATTACAAAGTATTAGATTGAGACTACCCAAGCATTCAGATTGGCTGAAATTACAAACATGTATTTTATGATGTAATAATGTAAATTCATTGCAAAACAAATATGAATGATAAATATGAAAAATAATTTTGATACACTAAACCTATATGTATATATATTGATTTCAATAATTAATAGTAAAAATCCTTCAACACATATTTAGCGAAATTGAAACATATATATATATATATACATATATACATATATATATATATATATCAGTGGTGGAGTCAGGATTTTAGTTTAGGGGGGGCAAGATTAAAACATAATATCAAAAAAATTAATACATTAATCGATTATAGTAACAAAATAAATAAACAATTATAAAAAAAATTTAACAAAAATTAAATTTTGCGTATTGTTAAAAAAAAAATGCCTCATCTTATTTATCTAAAAGAAAATATAATTTAAATGGCATTTCACTGTTCATTTATGGGACAAGTCATTTATGAGATATGAACAAGAAAGACAAATGCCATGAATAATGTAATAGGTACAAAATAAGGGATATGTTATATTCACAACATTTTCTTAACAAATCATAAATGACAAGTTGTTACATGCAGGTTTTTATTGGTAAAAAAAAAAAAAAAAAAAAAAAACTAATTTCAGCAGTAAGTTCAAATTAAAATCAATTACATCTTACACATATAATTTGTTATAAAAATATTGTAAATATAACACTTCTCTATATTTTTTATCATATATATATTTTTTTTTCACTTTAGCTTTTGAGGAAAACTCTTTTCCTTACTTTCTGGTCTGTTTCTTTAAGGGTGGAGTAGGCCAGCTTTTTCTTTTTTTAATATCAAAAGGGTGGGTCAAAGTGTCAAGCACCTTAATATATCACCAAAACTAGTATTTTGTGGAATTTTTTACAAAGTTGGGGGCAATTCCCCCCCCCCGCATGCTGGCTCCGCCTCTGATATATATATATATATATATATATATATATTGAATTGTCTATAATTGTCTACGTTATTTATTTCTATGTACCCATTTTTCTTAGTAATGGAATATGCAGTTCCGGGATTATTCAAAAAAAAGAAAAAAAAAGAAGAAGAAGATAGAGAGAATAACGTGTGTTGACGTTGGTTTACTTGACTTTAGACAGTGCTGTTCTTCGTAGAGTATATTATATATATATATATATATATATATATATATATATATATATATATATCACAGAAGTAATGAAGGTGTTAATTCGGGTCTCTTTAAGCCATAAATGGATTCCAAGACTTCCATCAGGCTTTATCATAATCTCGATGCTTTTCTTTCTGTTTCTCTCATCTACAATGGTGATTGCTGACCCAATTAAGCAATGTCGTCCCACCAGCCAGTGACTCGTATAATTAATCTAAGTGTGTTCTCGCGTGCATGGTTTCAAAGTTTTTTATGAACTAGTTTTATATTTATCCAATTTCTTGTTTTGCTTGCAGAAAAGAAGAGTTCATTGCCACGAACAATTATTGTCCAAAGGAAAATTAATGTGCAGCCCCCGGATGCGCCCTCACGAACTGATGGTCGCAGTCAGCCTTAACTTTGCTAAGATGGTGATCATGTAATTCTTTAAGACCCCTATGAGACATGATACTCATTTCTCTCACCTGAAATTGATTCATGATGAGATTTATTATTTATATAAAACTAGCTTGTAACCCTATGCATATACATGGATGTACTTAAAGATATACAATAAGATGCATAATATAATTCTTATATATATAATTTAAATACTATTGATAGTCATTTTTATATTTTGTTAACTCTTTAAAAAAATTTGTAAGGATATTATTAAGTATAAAATGTAAATTTTCCATATATTTTTTTTAATTATTGGGAAGCACTTTTTTTTTTTTTTTTTTTTTACAATTCATTTATTCTAGACTCTTTGGTTTTTGTATTTAATAACTCACTTGGATGAATATTTATGATGTGGTCTTACATTTGATTCTAAAATTAAGAAATAAAACTCTTTAAGAATAAATAATTTATGACACATGGCACAAAATTGGAACTCTAATTTGGAATTCTATTTTGAGTTTCTCTCAGTTTCACCTATTATTATATAATAGCTTATAACCCCATGCATATGCATAGATACACTTAAAGATATATAATAAGATATATAATATAATTCATATATATATAATTTAAATACTATTCATAGCCATTTTTATATTTTCTTAACTCTTTAAAAAATTTTGTAAGGATATTATTAGGTATAAAATGTAAATTATCCATTTAAAAAAAAAAAATTATTGTGAAGCACTTTTTTTTTTTTTTTTTTTTTTTTTTTTACGATTTATTTATTCTAGACTCTTTGGTTTTTGTACTTAATAACTCATTTAGATGAATATTTATGATGTGGTCCCACATTTGATTTTAAAATTAAGAAATAAAACTCTTTAAGAATAAATAATTTAGGACACATGACGCAAAATTGGAACTTTAATTTGGAATTCTAATTTGAGTTTCTCTCAGCTTTACCTATTATTATATATATAGATAAATGACTTATAAACTTGAATTGTTTTTAGTTCTACAAAAAAAAAAAAAAAAAAAAAATGGCTCATTAATATAAAATTATTTAAAAATTATATTTTTTTATGGTTTACTTATATTGGACTCCTCGTTTTTTACACTAAATTAACTCATTTGGTACAAAAATTATAAAAAAAAAAAAAAAAACTTAGATTAGATGGGACACATGTCGTAAAATTAAACTCTAAATGAAATCCAATTTTTACATGTAATTAACTCACTTGGTACAAAAATTTAAAAATTTAGATTAGATGGGACACGTGGCGCAAAATTAAAGTCTAATTGAATTCCAATTTGAAATCTAATTGAATTTTCTCTCAACTTTACCTATTATTATATATATATACTAGTTTGTAACCTCATGCATATGCATGGATACACTTAAAGATATACAATAAGATGCATAATATAATTCCTATATATAATTTAAATACTATTGATAGTCGTTTTTATATTTTGTTAACTCTTTAAAAAATTTTGTAAGGATATTATTAGGTATAAAATGTAAATTCTCCTTTTTTTTTTTTTTTTTTTTTTACGATTCATTTATTCTAGACTTTTTGGTTTTTGTATTTAATAACTCACTTGGATGAATATTTATGATGTGGTTCCACATTTGATTCTAAAATTAAGAAATAAAACTCTTTAAAAATAAATAATTTAGGATACATGGCGCAAAATTGGAACTCTAATTTGGAATTCTAATTTGAGTTTCTCTCAGTTTCACCTATTATTATATATATAGATATAGATAAGAGTGTACGGGATTATTGTATCCCGGAAATACTAAATAATTTTCAAAGATTGTGGCTATATTTACGAAGTAGTTATGTAATAATTAGACTAAAGTACACATTTGGTCTTAAAGTTTGGATTGTTTTCATTTAATCTTTACATTTTTAATTTTTAATTTTGACCTTTTATGTTTGATTCCATTTTTCTATTGCCTATTTCAATTAACTATCTGATGACACTTGCTAAAAAATTGGGTGACATGATTTAATGAACAATACTTATTTGACACTTAACAGCTCAATTACAATAATAATAAAAATGGACTTATATGTGTGAATGACACTTAACGGTCATATTACAAACAAAAATTGATTTATATAGGTGACAAGTATTAATAAATGACATTTATATAGCACCTAACCGACCAAATTTAATTAGTAACAAAAATAGACAATAAAGCTAATAAAAAAACAGAATCAAACATGAAGAACCAAAATAAAATTTTGTAAAGTAAAAGTCCAATATGAAAATAACAGGAAAAATGCTCTAATACTCTCTGAACTTTGGGGTAGTTATACTTACACCCCTAAACTTTTATTTTAACCAATTTAGTTTATAAACTTTGATACTATATAGCAAATAGACCCCGTTAACTTTTTCATTCACTAATTTAGTATAACAACTTTGATATCGTAGCAGTAAGAACCCCTTAAATTTCCCCCTCCAATCTAACATCTTTTTGCACCAAATCACTTTAAAAATAAAATGATTAAAATTTTCCCCCTCCAATTTAACGTCCTCTTGCACTAAATCACTTTAAAAATAAAATGAAAATAAAGGGGTCTTACTACAACAATATAATAATTTAGGGGTTTTTTTGTTGAAAAATTCTAAGATCACATATTATTGCACAACTTGTGCCATAACTGTCCATGTGGCAGACTATGAGTGGTGGAGTGAGTCAATGTGAAAGTGATAGGCAGTCAGTCACAGTCTGATATGTAAGACAGTTATGACAAAAATTGTGGTTGTTTATGTGTGGCACTAGTAGAACTACTCTTATTTGTTATTGTACCAAATTTTATGTACTAAATTTGTTAAATTAAAGTAAATTGGTTAAAATAAAAGTTTTTTTTTTGATAAGTTAAAATAAAAGTTAAGGGTTCTTCTTGTGATAGTACTAAAGTTTATGCACCAAATCACTCCTCTCTTTCAAAAGCAGCTTATTCAACTCTTTCATTCAAAATTCAAACACCGTTGCCCTCGATCTCCATCTTTTCTCAGCCTTCTAACCCGATCTCTCTCTGTCATTTCTACCAACCCTCCTCTATTGTCACTGCCTTCTCTCCTATAGCTTCCAACATTGCCAGTTTTTAGGGGCGGCTCTACGTATTGATCAAGGTGTTCACATGAACACCTTAAGTTGGAGAAAAAAAAAATTATATATGCTAAAAAAATAAAATTTTAAATTAATATGGGTTGTTAACCCGCCTAAATAAAAATTTGAACCCACAATATTTTGATCACCATTGGCATAGTTTGTATTTGAGAGAGACTTTTAACATAAAATTCAAGCCAATGAACTATTAAAATGTCTATTTTATTTATTAATCTTTAGCATGTGCTCTTAAGGCACTTATTAACAAGACCATCTTTTAAAAAATTAAGTCAAATTATATGCATATATCCAAAATAGTACACATTACTTTACGCGTTCAAGCCAATATATTATTAACAAGTGTATTTTTTTATAAATTAAAAAAAAAAATTATCGGTTACACTCATAATAGCATTTTTATTAATTTTTAACATGTGTCCTTAAGGCACTTGTTAACAATATCTTATTGTAAAATTTCATGTTATTGTCTTTTTTTTTTTTTTTTTTTTTTTTTTTTTTTTTTGTGATGCCAATATATTCAATTTATTTATTTATTTAAGTTTTTTAATGATTACCTTGAAAAGAATTATAGACCCATTTCTACTAGTCGTCTTTGTTTTCCAGGTACAATTACTTTTTCTCTGCATGGGGTGCACAATTTCTCAATACTAGACTTGTACCTCTCAATGACTAGGCATTATACTATTGACATTTACCTTTTTTATCCACAAAAAAAAAAAGCACATACATTTTTTAATCCAAATAAATAAATAATTAGCACAATCTCTACAAAAACCAAATTCATAACTGTCCCTCGCATCTCACCCAAAAAATATTCAAAAATATAGTATCTGCTCATACCAATAAAAAAAAAATGAAAAACAGACTAAAGTTGATAGTAGTTTAGTAAACCACAACATTAGGAGTCACTCAAGTTATTTGGAATGTAAGCTTTGTACAAATCACTTGATCTCCAATCTAATATTTCTCATCACATAACATAATCAACATTGTTAATTGACCGTTCACATTAATGAAACTTGTGTCCTATCATTGGCTATGACATCAGTTTAATAGTATAGATTATAGATCACATTGATGTACAACATTAAAGTAACTACGTGTTTTGCTTACTTCACCCTTCTCCAACGTACAACATTGTCATTTGACAGTTTTTAATTAATGAAACTAATGACCTTTCCACGACTGCAACATCAGTTAAATTATTCAGCAAAAATATTTTTCTAATAAATCAATTTAATTTTGTACACATTAATTTACAACAAATATTATATATATATAAATATATATATTTATATATATATAAATTTACAACATTTGAGCAGCTACTAATTTTGCTTGGATTCCCCACCCATTCTCATCACTTTTGTTGGGAAATTTAGACCCCGGTTGATAGAATTAACAAGTTTTAAACCCAAGTTATTAATTAGATTTATTATGAATAAAACTTGTTAAAACAAACAAACACCAATATCATGTCAAAATTATGCAACGGAAAAATAAATAAGACAAGATATGATGACCCAGGAAAAGCAATGAAACAAACTAGTTTCACAGTAAAAAACCTAGGGGAAACCTTCTCGAAAAGCAATCCACTATAGTAAAGAGAAGTTTCAGATTTAGTACAAAACTTTTGTCCCTAGATTCTATAATCCCTGTAGATGAACTCACAACAGAAACCTTCTACCGCTTTAGAACCTCTGAACTCTTCAATATTTGAACGCCACCCTTTTTTATGCACGAATCCCAGTACGTGACTAACCAATTGCGTGGATCCCAGTACACAACTTAATCACCAACTAGAAGAAGATTATTGGCTGCAAAGTTCTTCACTTCATCAACAATGAAGATCAAGAAGCACTTGGTTACAAAACCCTAAAGCACAAAGACGCAGTAGCTTCTTTCAGAGAGAATAAGGCATCGGTCACCTTTTGCATATGTTCTCCTTTTTTCTCTTATGTGACGGCTTCTAAAATAAGCCTTATATATGTTTAGGATTGTGAGAAAAGAAACCTTACACAAATACATAAGCATGGGCCGAAAATCATATCTGAAAATATGAATTCCGTAAAGCTCGATCGATCGAGGAGGTGTCGAGCTTTAATGAATCAACACTTCTTCACTTGTTTCTTGGACAGATTTGCATGGCTTCAATACTAGACTTGAGCTCTTATTCTTTGAAGTATTAAACACATCCTAGATCTACCCAATTACAAGTAAAGTGCGTTTTGTCAAAGGATAAGCCAATTACATAAAGTAGTGACATATGTTCCTAACAAGTGAATCACATATGTCCTAATAATCTCCCCCTTTGGCAATCCGTGATAAAACCACAACAAACAAATGAACATATGAGAGAAGTCATAAATCACTCAACTCATATTTACTTGTTGAATACAATAAAATTTATCCTAACACAAACTCTTGAAAAACTTTGCAAGAAGAGAATTCATGGCAAGAAGACTTTGACAGCCTGTATTTCTAAAACACTTGAAACAAAACTCATCAAGGCATCTTAGTGTGAAACAAAAATAAAAGATTGCATACAAGTAATAAGAAGCATGTGCATAAAGAGAGAAAAGAAACAACACATGTAAAGGTAGGTGAAAGAAAACATACATCATCATATATATATCAAAGATAAGCACAAT
>JARYZH020002141.1:0-18265 GCA_030021035.2 Notholithocarpus densiflorus | reverse complement strand
ATAAGTAATCATAATGATGTGATTAAATCTCAAATTTTAATATTTCACTCACCTCAAATTCTATTAAATGTTTCAAGTAATTTAAAATAAATTAAATATTTTGATTATATATCATAATTTATATACATCACACCATGTATGCACAAAGTGACTCAATATATGTATGTATACATATTGCAAAATTAATTTTTTTTTATTGTGTGACTCACAAATTAATCACAAATTATAATATAATTTCAACATATATAACTTTTAATTAAGCCGTGCATCGCACGGGCATAATACTAGTATCACTTAAAAAATAAAAAACTCCATATCAAACAAATACAAACTCAGATCAACCACAAGCCCAAGCGCCTAGCACCAACCTCGCCTCCATACTGCACATAACATTTTTTTTTTACAAACAAGGATGTTTAGACCTCTTCGAGTATTTGATTACTTGGTGATTAATTCAACCTTGTAATACTCTTACATCTAATTAGCCACAAAAGACCCTCTTTCATCCTCAAAGAAATCTGTAACCCTAAGAGCAGAGTGTTCGTATCTACTTATCAACTTATGTAAAAATTTATGTCTATTTTAATATAAAAAAATTTACTTTTTTATTTTATATATCCAATTTTCAAAAATACTTACATAAAATTATTTATTTTACACTACATTTTATTAAATTATTACTTTGTTATAACTCTCTCTCTCTCTCTCTCTCTCTCTCTCTCTCTCTCTCTCTCTATGTATAGTGTTAAGAAGAATTAAAAAAATAGCTTTGCGTATGAATATTTCAAATTTACATAAGTTTAAATATACTAACCAAAGCAGAGTCATAATTTTTTTTGTTTGAAAGGCCGAGATTAAACTATCATATTGAATCACAAATCAAGCAAACACACAAAGTATATCAAGTAAAAATAACAAAAGTTACACATTTTTATGATATTGATTTATATTACATCAAACGATAGACATTCTAGAAATGAGTAATTCGAAAGCATTTATTATCTCCACTTTATCTGTCGTTTATATATACATATATATATATTTATGTATATATAAACGACAGATAATTTAAGATTCTGCTATGTGGATTTTTTCTCAGAGGATTGAAGTGTATTTTTTAATTAAGTAGCCATATGACTAAATTTTAAGAGGGGAACCTAATAAACAGTACATAAAGTACTGTACATAAGTTTTATCCCATAAATAATTGGGTGGCTCATGGCTGAAAAGAGGAGTATTGTATTGGGGAATGAAATTGAAATTGTGAAAGAAGGAAAATAATATTAAAAGCTAAAAATACAAAAATATGTGGCTGGGGCTGGGAAATCAGATTCCTTGAGGGAGGGCCATCATTTACAAATTAATTTTTTTTTTTTTTTTTTTTTTTGAGAAACAAACACACACACAAGGGAGAGAGAAATGGGTTTTAATACAAAGGCACACCACAACTCCACTCAAAAGCCATGGTAACTTTTAAGGGAGGGTGGGCAAGTTATACTACACACAACACACTCTCTTAAGTAATGTGGGACAGTTATCCTTTTTTTTTTTTGAGAAACAAACACACACATATACAAGGGAGAGGGAAAGGAGTTCTAACACAAAGGCACACCACAACTCCACTCAAAAGCCATGATATCTTTTAAGGGAGGGTGAGATACACTCTCTTAAGCAATGTGGGACAATTACCCTTTTTTTTTTTTAAGAAACAAACACACACACACACACAAGGGAGAGGGAAAGGGGTTCTAACACAAAGGCACATAACAACTCCACTCAAAAGACATGGTAACTTTTAAGGGAGGGTGGGGCAAGTTATACTACTCTCTTAAAAATATTTTGTTTTTCAACCTATTGGCTAGTATAGATTATTTGGTGGGCCATGCCTATACATGTGGTTTCCCCCCCCCCCCAGGCATTCATCCGTAAAAGAGAATTGTGGCCACCAAATATGCATTTACTAGGCCCCAAAAAAGAATTGTGACCAGGTATTTGGTTGTTTTCCCAATGGGAAAGCCCTATTTACAATGAAATTTCTTCCCCTAAGACCCTACAAAATTCTAAAATGATTATACCTAGCTTACTAGCAGTGCCGGCTGAAGCTATAGGCCATTTAGGCCACCGCCTAAGGCCCCCACTTGTAAGAGGACCCCCAAATAGTAATAATATATTATATAATATTGCTTTCTCATCTGAAGAAAAAAAAGGCCGTTTCTCACACTGAAGTGACATGAAGGCTAATGCCATCACCAAATCTTTAGCTTGCAGAAGAAAAGATTACAAAAGGCCCATTTCTCATCTGGAAAAAAAAGAAAAGAAAAAAAAGGCCTGTTTCTCACACTAAAGTGACATGAAGGCTAATCCCATCACCAAATCTTTAGCTTGCAGAAGAAAAGATTACAAAAGGCAGAAATATTTAGCTTGCAGAAGAAAAAATTACAAAAAGGTAGAAAGAAGAGACAAATAAGAAAAGGCAGAAAAAAAAAAGAAGAAAAAAAAAAACTCACTCTCTGACTCTCTCCATCTTGATTCTAAAAAAACAAAACACTCTCTTTAGTTGGCTTACTCATCAATTGGTGTTGGCAATAGACTTGGTGTGTTCACAGATCTTCATTTCAGGTTCTTTTGTTGTTTTCTCTTCCTTTGCCTCTTTCGTCTTCTTCATGGTTTGCTGCTGGGTGTCTGGGTTTTTTTTTTTTTTTTTTTTTTTTTTTTTTTGAAGAGGAGTTTGCTCATTGTTGCTGGGTTTTTATTCTTATTTTGGCTAAACTTTAGTTTAGTTGTACACTTGTACTCTTTACTCTTTTTTTGTTTGTTCTCTTAGATTTCTTTAGATTTCTCTAGAAGGCTATGGAATGGTCCGGCCCACTTAAAGAGTTAAAGTATTGATTCTAGACTTCTAGTCTTACACTTTTTTTTTTTCTCTTAAGAAATCAGATTTAGTGGTATGGAAGTTAAAGTATTGATCCAGTGATCCTAATCCTACACGTTTTTTTTTTTTTTTAAGAAATCAAATTTAGTGGAATGGAGCCATGGAGGGATAGTGGGCTGGTCTTAGTCTTAGTGGATCAAGTTAAGTCCTACATATTTTGCTAATGGGTTGGTCTTAGTGGATCCAATCAAGTTAAGTCCTACACATTTTGCTAAAAAAAAAGGTTTAATGCTACACAAAAAAAAGAGTATTGATAACAAAATTATAAATTTAGAATAATTTACTTTGTATTAATATTAATTTTAATTTTTTTTTGTGCAGGTTTAAAGTGTAAAGTGATCATATTAAGTAAAGTTGCAATTGTGCTTTTGATAAACTAGGTTCTATTGTTTTATACATTAAATTTACATTATTCTAGTTAAATTGTAATTTTTTTTATTATAGATTGTGTTTCATTTATTCATAAATTTTTTTAATTACAAATGTCTACTAGAAAATATCCATCTGGATATGAAAAACTAAAAAAAAAATACAAAGAGAAGAACTAATTGAATCTCAAAAAGAAGCTATGGACAAATTTATTACTAGTAAAAAACAAAATCTTGCAGAAAATTTGAGTGAAGGTTTCATAAATGAACAAAAAATTCATCAAAAAGAGTTAGAAGGTAATGAAAACATACAAAAAAATGATAATAACGAAGGTGGTCATGATAATGTTCAAACATGTAATGTCACCATTCTTGATAATGAAGCTCAAAATAATTTAGAGGAGAGTGAAAATATTAATGATCAACCTAATTATATTCCTACAAATATTTTTGATCCAAGTCAATGGAAAACTATTGACATAAAATTAAGAGATTTGTTAGTAGAAAATGGTCCAGTAAGAGTTGATGATCTAAACTTTCCTATAGATAAGAACTCTAGACATTTTTCTACTACGCATTATATTCGAAAATTACCAAATGGGGAGAAACATGATAGAAAATGGTTAGTGTATTCGAAAGACCTAGATAAAGTATTTTGTTTTTGTTGCAAGTTGTTTAATTCAAAATCTAATACAAATCAACTAGCTAATGGAGGAACTAAGGATTGGAAAAATATTAGTTCTATTCTTAAAAATCACGAAACAACCAATGAGCATATTACTAATATGAATACTTGGATTGATTTAGAACTAAGATTATTGAAGAATAAAACAATTGATAAAAATGTCCAAGAACAAATTAAGAAAGAGAAAGATCATTGGAAAAAAGTGTTATTAAGAATAATAGCGGTGGTAAAAAATCTTGGTAAAAATAGTTTGGCATTCCGAGGAAAAAACGAAAAGATCTATCAAGAAAATAGTGAAATTTTTTTAAGTATAATTGAAATGATTGCAGAATTTGATCCAGTAATGCAAGAACATGTTCGACATATTCAACATGGTGCAATCCATAATCATTATCTTGGACATAATATACAAAATGAAGTGATACAATTATTAGCAAATGAAATTAAAAGTAAAATTATAAAAAAAAGATTAAAAAAGCAAAATACTTTTCAATTATACTTGATTGTACCCCTGATGTAAGTCATCAAGAACAAATGACTCTCATACTAAGATGTGTGGATGTTTCAATAAGTCCGATAAAAATAGATGAACATTTTGTGGAATTTTTAAAGGTAGATAATACTTCTGGAAAAGGTCTTTTCAATGAAATTATAAATGCAATAAAAAATCTTGAACTTGATATTAATGATGTACGTGGACAAGGATATGATAATGGGTCTAATATGAAAGGGAAAAAACAAGGGGTACAAAAAAGAATTCTTGATATAAATCCTAAAGCATTTTACACACCATGTGGTTGTCATAATCTCAACCTTGTCCTATGTGATATGGCTAATTCTTGTCCTAAAGCTATATCTTTTTTTGGAGTAGTACAACGTATATACACACTATTTTCTTCTTCCACAAAGCGATGAAAATTTTACAAGATAATGTGACAGGTTTAACTCTTAAAGCCATTGTCACAAACACGTTGGGAAAGTCGAATTGAAAGTGTGAAAGCAATAAAATTTCAAGTTCTAGAAATAAGAGATGCTTTGTTACAATTGGCAAAAACAAGTGAAGATCCCAAAACAAAAAATGAAGCTGATTGTTTAGCAACATATGAGATAGTTTTGAGTTTTTGCTAGCTATGACCATTTGGTATAACATATTATTTGATGTTAACTCTGTTAGTAAAAATTTACAATCAAAAGACATGCATATTGATGTTGCTATAGATCAATTAAAATGTCTCATGTCTTTTTTAAAAAACTATAGAAAAGATGGATTTACATCTGCTATGAATTCATCTAATGAAATTACAACCAAATTGGAAATAGAGCCTATATTTCGTGAAAAACGTATAATTCGTAGGAATAAACAGTTTGATGAGAATGTCAATGATGAGACAACACAATCCGCTGAAGAATATTTTAGAATTAATTATTTTTTATATATAGTAGATCAAGCTATTTCTTCAATTGAAAGTAGGTTTGAACAATTTCAAATATATGAAAATACTTTTGGTTTTTTTATTTAATTTTGAAAAACTAAAATCACTAGATGATGATAGTTTGAAAAAAAATTGTCTTAATCTTGAATGTTTTCTCACACATGAAACTTATTTCGATATTGATGGCTTAGATTTATATTCAGAACTAAAAGTTTTAAAAGAAGTTTTGCAAATAAATGATAACTATCCAATTAATGTACTAAATTATATAAAGAGGCTAGAATCTTTTCCAAATGCATGTATTGCTTTCAGAATATTACTAATTATACCTGTTACAGCTGCTTCCACAAAAAGAAGTTTTTCAAAATTAAAATTAATAAAATCCTATTTAAGATCAACTATGTCACAAGAAAGATTAAGCGGATTAGCTATATTATCAATTGAAAATGAAATGTTAGCGGAACTTGAATGCAAAAATTTAATTAGTAATTTTGCCTCTCAAAAAGCAAGAAAAATAAATTTTAATTGAAAAAAATATATGAATTTATAATTAAATATAATAAAATGCTCCATTTAAAACTTTCGCCTAGGGCCCCCAAATTCGTTGAGCCGGCCCTGCTTACTAGCTAGGTCCACTAACAACAACAAGACTAGTTCTTTTTTTTTTGTACGAGGGTCAAATTTTGGAAATTTTAGGGGCCGTTTGGTAACGTTGTCCTAGTAACGTTGTTTGTATTTTTTGGAAATACGTGTGAGTAAAAAAGTGTATGAAAATACGTGTAATATTGTTTAAAAACTGAAAACACATGTACCAAACAGGCTTGTCATTGCACTTATTTTTGTGTAGCTATTTACTTTACGTCTCCTTCTTCTTCTTCATACTCTCAACAGTTTTAGAAAGAGGATTTAGATAGTGGATGATTGGGTGGTTGCCCCTCTCTAAACCCAATGACTTCATCAACTTAGCCCTTCAAATTAACCACCAACGACCATTCTCTTCTAAATCCTATACCAAAAGATCAATATCAAAAAAAAAAAAAAAAAAAAAAGTGTCCAATGGAGAACTATCTAATTTATTATATAAGATCTATAAATTATGAGATAAAAGATGTAAATATAAAATGTATGAGATTTTTTTTTTTTAATTGAATTGAAGATTTTTGTTTTAGTTTTAGTTTTAGTTTTTATTATAAATAAAATTAAAAATAAAAAAGAAGAAGAGAAGAAAAGATTTAGGACCCGTTTGGTACATGTGTTTAATCACATGTTTTCAGTTTTTAAACAACATTACACGTATTTTTACACACTTTTTCACCCACACATATTTTTAAATAAACTGAAAACTGTTGTTTAAACAAACGTAGTAAACGAGTTTTATACTTCCTGCAAAATGCAATGAAATGAAATGAACATCATCGCTAGCTACGTCAGTAATGCAACGGCATCAATTCGGTCAAAGTCAACACCGTCCACCATTTCTAGACATCACTCGGACTCGTCATCATTTCTAGAAGACTAGTAAAAGCTAATGAAGCTAGCGTGATGAAATTGCTAATTGTACGAGTGTAGTGGTATTCAATTCCCACAGAATTTAATATATATATATATATATATATTGATATGGATAAAATTACAACACTCCCTGACGGTTTGGCGTGAAGCGACGGTCGAATTAAGCTCGTCAGTTTTGCCTTGTTACATTAACTTATGGCTGGAAAAAAAGGAGTTATGGTTGACGGTGTCATATCGTTGACAGTGGGAAGCTGACGGCTCCAGGCTGAAGGGCTTGCACATAGGTGACGGTTCCAGAGTAACCTTGCCTTGCCTCCCACGAATGGGTATATAAGGAAATATCGTGTGCATCACGTATTAGACTCCTATAAGGAAAGGATCCCGTAAAATACGCTCCAAAGAGACTCCTAAAAGGAAAAGGCTCCTAATCCAACAAGGAGAGGTCAACACTCTACTACTATAAAAGCCCCAATACCCTCACAAACCAAGGTACGCATAATTTACCCTCTCTAGCACTCTAGAGCTGTGAGAATAAGTTCTAACTTGACATTCAGAGGGTATTTGGCCGGCACCACACCGGTGCTCTCTGTTAGGTCTCTTCTGTTTTCATTGTGCAGATATTCTTTCGAGCGTGCGAGGACCGTGTAGCTCACTGGTGATTTTCACGGCATCATCAGTTGGCGCCGTCTGTGGGAATCGGTGACTGACGAATTTCAAATTCGAAAGCCATAGCAAACGCTTCCCGGATAAAAGAGTTGCATGGTGCTGACTCGCTCGATGGAAACCACGAACAACGTTCAAGGAGACGAAGCTCGCACAACGGCCCTCGAGAGGCAGGTGCAGACATTGGCCACCGCAGTGGAATGTCTAACTAAGGAAAACCACGGTTTGGAGGAGCAGTTACGCCAGAGAAATGCAGGTCATGGCACCCAAGAGCAGGACCAAGAAGGCACCAGCGCCGATAGAAGGGAACAAGAAGGCCCGGAGGGCAGTAACGTTCCGAGTAGACCAAAGCGACAAAATTTGAGCATGCCATCCCTCACGGATGCAACCCCTCCACATATCGCCGCTGAGATGCAGGCGATGAAGGAGCAGATGGAGGTTATGATGAACGCCCTCAAGGGACGGGTGTCCAGCGATCTTGATGATCTGGTCAACCGTACAGACTCGCCATTCACTGCGGCCGTCAACTCCTTCCCTCTACCACATAAGTTTCGTATGCCGCAGATCGACAGCTATGACGGAGTCAAGGACCCTCTGGATCACTTAGAAACCTTCAAGACCTTGATGCACCTTCAAGGAGTGGCGGACAAAATCATGTGTAGGGCCTTCCCCACCACACTGAAGGGTGCGGCAAGAATTTGGTTCAGCCGGTTGACGCCCAACTCTATCAGCACTTTCAAGGAGTTAAGTGCTCAGTTTACTGCGCACTTCATTGGGGGACATAGGTATAAAAAGTCAACGGCTTGCTTGATGAGCATCAAGCAGCGAGAGGACGAAACGCTAAGATCTTACATATCCCGTTTCAATAAGGAAGCCCTCTCGATCGACGAAGCCGACGACAAGATACTTGTAGCGGCCTTTACCAATGGGCTGCAAAAGGGTAAGTTTTTGTTTTCCATATACAAAAACGACCCGAAGACCATGTCAGAAGTACTTTACAGGGCAACTAAGTACATGAATGCTGAAGACGCTCTGCTAGCCCGAGAGGAAAGGCCCAAGAAAAGGGAGAGGCAGGAAGACACACGTCAAGACCAAGGGCGCAAGAAGGCGAGAACAGGAGACCGAAGGGATGAAAGGCGTTCTAAAGTCCCGGGAGGAAGGTTCACAAGCTTCACCCCACTAACCGCCCCGATAGACCAGGTCCTCATGCAAATAAAGGACGAAGAAGCCTTGACCTACCCTGGAAAGCTGAAGGGAGATCCCAACAGGCGATCGAAAGACAAATATTGCCGCTTTCATCGTGATCACGGTCATGACACAGCCGACTGCTACGACTTGAAGCAGCAGATTAAGGCCCTCATCAGACAAGGGAAATTACAAAAGTTCGTCAGCAAGGATAGAACAGATCCACCCCCCCAACAGCAGCATCCCCGACGGGATAATGAGCGTCCAAGACCCCCCATAGGGGACATAAGGATGATCGTAGGAGGAACAGCAACTACCGGGTCGTCCAAAAAGGCCCGCAAAACCTACCTAAGGATGGTCCAGAATGTTCAATTGACGGGTTTCGTACCAAAGATAGCACAGAGAGAGAGCCCCATTATCGGGTTTTCAGAAGAAGATGCACGGCGTCTGCATCACCCGCACGACGATGCACTTGTCGTCGGCATAAGCGTAGGAGACTACAACTTACACCGGGTGTTAGTCGATAATGGCAGCTCGGCAGATAAGTTGTACTACCCGGCATTTCAGCAGATGAGAATTGACAGGGAACGACTGATTCCAACAAACGCACCGTTAGTCGGCTTTGGGGGTACAAGAGTGTTCCCCTTGGGTGCGGTCACATTATCTGTAGTAGTAGGCGACTATCCTCAGCAGATCACCAAGGACGTAACGTTCCTAGTAGTCGACTGCTCGTCCGCGTACAATGCTATCCTAGGACTACCCACCCTGAATTCGTGGAAGGCTGTAACCTCAACCTACCACCTGATGATTAAGTTTCCAACCGACTATGGAGTAGGAGAGTTGCGCGGAAATCAAGTGGCCGCCCGCGAATGCTACGTGGCCATGATGGAAATGGATGACCACCTCCAAGCCATGAATATAAGGGACCATCGGACGGAAACAGAGCCTGTAGAGAAGCTTGAAGAGATACATCTTGACGATTCCAAACCGAACCGAACAACCAAGATTGGAACCCTTGCTAATCCCACAGTCCGCCAGGCGATCGCGACCTTCCTTAGAAATAATCGGGACGTATTCGCTTGGAGCCACGAAGACATGCCAGGGATAAACCCTTCAGTCATGGTGCACAGGCTGAATGTGTTGCCCTCTTTTCCACCCATCCGACAAAAAAAACGGGTGTTTGCCCCGGAGCGGGATCAGGCCATAGCAGAAGAGGTCCGCAAACTGCAGGAGGCAAGCTTCATTAGGGAAGTTTATTACCCCGACTGGTTGGCTAACGTGGTGATGGTTAAGAAAGCTAGCGGTAACTGGAGGATGTGCGTGGACTTCACCGATCTGAACAAAGCATGCCCAAAAGACAGCTATCCTCTCCCGCAAGTCGACGTTCTGGTAGACTCTACGGCTCAGCATCAGCTACTGAGCTTCATGGACGCTTTCTCGGGTTACAACCAAATCCGAATGCACGAAGATGACCAAGAGAAAACTTCTTTTGTGACTAGCCAAGGCCTATTCTGTTATACAGTAATGCCATTCGGTCTAAAAAACGCGGGCGCAACGTATCAGAGGCTTATGAACAAGATGTTCTCGCAGCAAATCGGAAGAAATGTCCAAGTCTACGTCGACGACATGCTAGTAAAAAGTCGAAGGGAGGAAGATCACTTGGAAGACCTTAGTGAAACATTCAACACCCTTCGCTCTTACCACATAAAGCTCAATCCAGAAAAGTGCGCCTTTGGAGTGACAGCAGGAAAATTCCTAGGATTCATGGTTTCTCAAAGGGGCATCGAGGCTAACCCAGACAAGATCCGGGCCATAATGGAGATGGCACCCCCAAGAAACGTGAAGGAAGTACAAAGCCTCAACGGAAAAATAGCAGCGCTGAATAGGTTCGTCTCAAGAGCAACGGAAAAATGTTTACCCTTCTTCCGCACGTTGAAGAAGTCTTTCGAGTGGACTGACGAGTGTCAGCAGGCCTTCGAAGAGTTGAAGGCTTATCTCTCTTCACCGCCGCTGCTAAGTCCATCCCAAGCCAGTGAAGAACTTTTTCTCTATCTAGCCGTCTCCCCTGCTGCCGTCAGTGCCGCCTTGGTAAGAGAAGAAGGAAGAGTTCAGAAACCCGTGTACTACGCCAGCCGAGCGCTCCGTGACGCCGAAGAAAGATACTCGCCCATGGAGAAACTCACTTTCGCATTAGTTACGGCGGCCCGCAAACTCAAACCGTACTTTCAAGCCCACACGGTGATCGTTTTGACCGACAAGCCCTTGCGACAGGCAATGAGCAACCCTGAAGCTGTTGGTCGGCTGACGCTATGGGCCATAGAATTGAGCGAGTTTGACATCCAGTACCGCCCACGGACCGCCGTCAAAGGACAAATCGTCGCAGACTTCATAGCTGAATTCACCAGTGACGAGGACAAGGGGGCAGAAGAACCGCCTCGATGGAGTATACATACAGACGGATCATCTAATAGGCAAGCTGGAGGGGCAGGCGTCGTATTATTGTCACCCGAAGGAGACACAGTTGAATGTATGGTACGTCTCGACTTCCCCACCACCAACAATGAGGCGAAGTACGAGGCACTAGTAGCAGGCCTAGACCTCGCCAAAGCAACAGGGGCCGCAAACGTAGTCATTTACTGCGACTCTCAGGTCGTTACTAACCAAGTGAATGGAGACTACGAGTGCAAGGGCGAAAGGATGAAGAAATACATGGACCAAGTAAGGAGAAGAGTAGACGACCTAAAAGCCAAGATCATCCAAATCCCCAGAGGAGAAAATGAGCAAGCCGACCGACTTGCTAAGGCCGCTTCAGCAGAACACATGATCACCCCTGGTAATGTGCTCTCTTTCGTTCAGCTTTCTCCACTAATAGATTCCGACGACGTGCATGAGATAGGCTCTGAAGATAACTGGACCACACCGATAGCTTCATACTTGAAGGATGGCGTCTTGCCAGACGGGAAGGAGGCCGCGAGAAAGCTGAAGGTTCGGGCAGCGAGGTTCGTCATGATAAAAGACGTCTTGTATAAAAGAGGCTTCTCCCGTCCATATCTAAGTTTAGGTACCGAAGAGGCGGAGTACGTTATGAGAGAGGTTCACGAAGGGGTATGCGAAAACCATTCAGGGTCAAGATCATTAGTACATAAGCTAGTGCGGGCAGGGTACTATTGGCCCACCATGCAGAAAGACGCCGAGGCTTATGTCAAAGCCTGTGACAAGTGCCAAAGGTTCAGCAATGTTATTAGACAACCGACCGAAGAGTTGACCCCGATGACGGCCCCATGGCCATTTGCTCAGTGGGGACTAGACATCATGGGACCATTTCCTACTGTAGCACGACAGCTGAAATTCTTGGTAGTGGGCATTGATTACTTTACAAAATGGGTGGAAGCTGAAGCCTTGGCCACCATTACGGAAAAGAACGTACGAAGCTTCGTCTGGAGATGCATCGTCTACAGATTTGGCATCCCTAGAGTCCTAGTCTCGGACAACGGAAAGCAATTTGACAACGACTCCTTCCGGGACTTCTGCTCCCAGTTAGGGATCAAAAACCACTACTCCTCCCCCGCCCACCCTTAGGCTAATGGGCAAGTCGAAGTCACGAACCGATCCTTGCTCAAAATCATCAAGACTCGGCTCGAGGGGGCAAAGGGAATATGGCCTGAAGAGTTGCCAAGTATATTATGGGCGTACAGGACCACGGCAAGAACATCCACAGGAGAGACACCGTACCGGCTAACCTATGGAAGTGAGGCAGTCATCCCAGCCGAGGTCGGACTCACAAGTTATAGAGTGCATAACCATGACGAAAGCAACAACGACGAAGCCATGCGTCTACAACTTGACCTAGTAGATGAAGTTAGAGCGACGGCAGAACAAAGGCTAGCACGGTACCAGGACTGCATGGCTAAGCATTACAACTCCCGGGTTCGACATAGAGACTTCCAGGTTGGAGATCTCGTTCTAAGGAGGGTCATGGGCGCTGCAAGAGACCCTACCCAAGGAAAGCTCGGCCCTAACTGGGAAGGACCTTATCGAGTCACGGCATGGCAAAGGAAGGGCACCTACCACTTAGAAACGTTAGACGGACGGGAGCTGGCACATCCATGGAACACCGAGCACTTACGAAAATACTACCAGTAGAAGACAGCATCAAAAAACACTACTCCTCATTCCCAGTTTATTTTCTTTTTAATCATTTATCCTAGTTTACTTTTGCTTACAAGTACTTTTTAAAGTCCAAAGGATTGAAATTTATTTTTTGGAACAATTTTCTACTTATTCCTTCACAATAATAAGAGGAGTTTATTCAGAAATAACTGATGTGTTTGTTATGGGAACTGAACTATTTGATCAAAAAAAATAGACGAATCCACAAACAAGTCCATTAAGGTGGACGAAGCTAAAAAAGCTGATGGACTTATCAAAAAAGATAAATCCAAGTCCATCAAAATGGACGGAGCTAAAAATCTGACGGACTTATCAAAAAGATAAATCCACGAAGTCCATTAAGGTGGACAGAGCTAAAAAGCTGACGGACTTATCAAAAAGATAAGTCCGCGAAGTCCATTAAGGTGGACGGAGCTAAAAAGCTGACAGACTTATCAAAAAGATAAATCCGCGAAGTCCATTAAGGTGGACGGAGCTAAAAAGCTGACGGACTTATCAAAAAGATAAATCTGCGAAGTCCATTAAGGTGGACGGAGCTAAAAAGATGACGGACTTATCAAAAAGATAAATCCGCGAAGTCCATTAAGGTGGACGGAGCTAAAAAGCTGACGGACTTATCAAAAAGATAAATCCGCAGTCCATTCAGGTGGACGAATCTATAAGCTGACGGGCTTATCAAAAAGATAAATCCGCAGTCCATTCAGGTGGACGAAGCTATAAGCTGGCGGACTTATAAAAATAATGAGTTCATAGAAGAGGCTATAAAGCAGACGGGCTTATCATGCCCTTGAAAAGAACGTCAATAATAGAATCGACGAGTTTGCAAAATAATAGAAGATTACAGACCAACAAACTCATTTTGAAACATTTCTACAGCAAATAAAAACAACAGAAACAACATATCACTAACAAAAGTAGATAGTTTGTGAAATACAAGCCCTAAAGTAAAGGGGCATTCAAACATTGTCTACAAATTTAAGTATTACAAAAATAGGGACGGGACTAAGCAAGGGGAGCATCTTTAGAGGTCTCGTCACCTTTATCCTTGACAAGAGGATTCTTCGAGACCAAGCCTTCGACAGACTGATTGGAAGTAGAGACGGGAGGATTGGCAGCAGCTTGAGCTAAAATGACGGCACCATCATCTTTACGAGGAGGATTGGACTTCGGGGAGTCATCGTCACCAACAATGACGTCAACAACAGGCGTCGACGGCTCTGGATCATCCATTGTAATCCCTGATAAGTCCAACTTTGGGAAAGCTGACGCAACTTGTTTGAGGCAATCTTCAAACCCAGTACCATAATAATCGGCACAGGAGTCGATGAATGATTGCGACTCCTTAAATTTTTTAACAGCATCAGTCCCAACCGTCACCACTCGTTCGCGCAAAGCCGTCACTTCTTCCTGAAGCTTATCTTTTTCACGCTCTGCCTCTCCCAACTTCTCTCCCTGCGCCTTCAACTCGCAGTTCAGATCACGAAGGCCCTCCTTATACTGGGCCTGTTGGTCCAACAAATTGGAGTTGTGCTTCCGAACCCTGGTGACGACGTCCTCCTTGACGACACAACGGTCCTGAAGTGCCTTAACACGTACCAGGGCCTATAAAGGATTCTGTCGTCAGCTAACAAACAAGGAATAAGCAAAGTAAGACTAGTCATGCAAATATTCATACCCGGGTTAGGTCAAAAAGAGCTGACGCCCCTAATTCCTCCGTCCCTAGCTGAGCACAAGGATCTATGTCCGTCGGCTTTATAAGAGACTCTACCTCCTAGACGGCATAATCCTTGTGAGTGAGTAAGCAGCGAGGACCTTCATTGACGGGACCAGAGGAAGTCATCATTCCCTTCCCTGCCCCACGAACTGGCTTGGAAGGTGACTTCTTCTTGGCTAACGCCTCCACGGTAGTGACGGCTACCTTTTTAGGTGAACGATCATCCTTCCCGTCACTCTTTCTTTTCGCCGAGGGCTTGACGACGGTCTTGGGCGTTGACGAGAATGTCCCGTCCCTTTCCCTAGCCGTCTTCTCTTCCTCTTTCTTACGGGCAGCAGCAGCCCTCACCCTTTGCTTCGCAGCCTCCATTTCTACAAAATGGATGTATGATTAGCGGATTGAGAGAGAAGGGATGAATTGACAATGAAAATACAGACGACTTACGTCGACGGGAGAGAGTGTCTAATCTGCGAGCTTCCTCCGTCGGTTCCGGACCTCCACAATAAACGTACAAAGCGTCGAGAGTTATAAGGTCCTGGCACTTCCGCTTGTCCAGAGGAATCTCTGTTACACGGCGAATAAAATCTTCTTGCTCCTCTGAAATATGAGGGCGAATGCTAGCGGAAAATAAGGGAAATAGACGGCGTTAGAAACTTGGAATAGGCAGACAAAGAAAAAAGCAAACGGGATTAACCTGAGTCCTTGACAAAAGCCCAAGTATTGTCAAAATAACCACCAGGCATCGTCTCCCATTCCTCCTGACGGCACACCCAATCTGTCCCCTTAATAAAAAAATATCTACTTTTCCAGTATCTGTTGGAATCTGGCATATCAGACACTAGTCTCAAGTCTCTCTCTCTGACGGCGAAATGATACGTCCCCCTAGAGGAGACAAGGTGTTGGGGTCTGTAGCAATAGAAGAACTCGTCCAACGAAAGCTGACGGTTCCCTCCACTCAATTGTCCCCATAAAATCTCAGCACCTATAAAGATCCTCCAAGCATTCGGAGCAATCTGGCTGACGGACAATCCCAGAAAATCAGCCAACTGACGGTGTAAAGCCGTCAATGGCAGTCTAAGCCCGACAGCAAACATAGCGTCGTACATACCAACGTCTGCCGTCCTCCCTATATAGCATTGCTCGTCTTCCCTAGGAAGACGAAGAGGGATATGGTCGGGGATTTGGTAACGGGTGCGCAATTCCTTAAAGACCCTGTCACTCATGTTTGGTAGGAACTTGTTGACGGCCCAATCCTCGGGAAGAATGAAGGGCCGGTTGCCTCCGGGACTTTCCTGAGTCCCTTCACAGGATTCCCCATCACCTTCATCCCGACTTCCGTCACTACCTCCTTCTTCTTCTTCCTCGTCACCACCCTCCTCACTCACTACTCCTTCCTCACCTTCCTCCCCATAACTTTTAACCTCTTCGTCAGGTGACTGGGCTGACGTTTCTCTTTCTGATGACCAGGATGAATCCTCGGACTCATGACCTGAACCAAACACCTCGTCAAAGTCCGCTCCTTCGCGGACTGACGAGTTCTCATTCGACACGTCACTTGACATCTGACTACCTACAAGTGACGGAGCCATTCTAAGAGCCTAAGTTGACGATCTCATTACAGAACCAACCGAATAAAAATGTATATATGTAAACAAAAAAAAAAAAAAAAAAAAAAAAAGAAGAGTTGGAAGGAGGAACTTACGAATATGGCTTTTGAAGTAGCGGGCTCAAAAGCGACGGCAATAGCGCAATTGACGAAGTCAAAGGATAAAAGCTGACGAGGCTTTTCTCAGGTAATCAACGAGGATGAAATAAGAGGAATAAGGGGAAGAAACGAGTTATATATAAGGGGAAATGCACAGAAGACGAAGTGACGCCTTCGTTCAGTAGCGGAACCAACCAGGATGCGCCACGTGTTCGAATATTTAATGTTGGCGGCTTGAGGAGTTGCCCCTAAATAGTCTTTTTGTTTTCTGGCCAAGGAGGAGATTGGCAATAAAAATCACTCCACAATCCGTCAGCTTATGCCGACGGCACTATGGAGTAGGGGGCAGCTGATATGGATAAAATTACAACACTCCCTGACGGTTTGGCGTGAAGCGACGGTCGAATTAAGCTCGTCAGTTTTGCCTTGTTACATTAACTTATGGCTGGAAAAAAAGGAGTTATGGTTGACGGTGTCATATCGTTGACAGTGGGAAGCTGACGGCTCCAGGCTGAAGGGCTTGCACAAGGTGACGGCTCCAGGTTGAAGGGATTGCACATAGGTGACGGTTCCAGAGTAACCTTGCCTTGCCTCCCACGAATGGGTATATAAGGAAATATCGTGTGCATCACGTATTAGACTCCTATAAGGAAAGGATCCCGTAAAATACGCTCCAAAGAGACTCCTAAAAGGAAAAGGCTCCTAATCCAACAAGGAGAGGTCAACACTCTACTACTATAAAAGCCCCAATACCCTCACAAACCAAGGTACGCATAATTTACCCTCTCTAGCACTCTAGAGCTGTGAGAATAAGTTCTAACTTGACCTTCGGAGGGTATTTGGCCGGCACCACACCGGTGCTCTCTGTTAGGTCTCTTCTGTTTTCATTGTGCAGATATTTTTTCGAGCGTGCGAGGACCGTGTAGCTCACTGGTGATTTTCACGGCATCATCATATATATTAGTAATTGGCAAGTTTGAGTGTTCGAGTGTGTGCTGGCATTATATCCTAATTTTGGTTGCAACTTTACAAGGCCCACAGGTTGATGTATACGTGACGTATTCTTCATATATTGGTGACTAGTTATCTGGGACCACACATCTGTGGGTCTCACACGCCGTGAAAGGAAGGAAAAGCAACTCGGTAATATCTCCTCTTTTTGATAATTGCAAGCTTTTGGCTAAACAAATTCCCCAGCTTTGAATTAAAAATATCTATCGAGAGGCGAATAAATGTGCGGATAGATTAGCTAATTTAGGCCTATCACAACATCTGGAGTTTGCTGTCCACTCTAACCCACCTGAGGGCTTGATTTCCTTTGTTGAGGAAGATTGCCTGGGTTTGGTTTGTAATAGGCTCTGTCCTGATAGCTCGTTTCTCAGTTAGTTTCTTTCAATAATATTTCCTTTCTACCAAAAAAAAAAAAAAAGAGAATGAGAGAAGAGAAAAGATTAAAGTTGGATTAGATTCATGCTGCTGTTACTTTAAACCACGTTGGACTCCGAGAGCGGTACTACCAAAAGCAGGAAGACAAATCATATATATAAATATATATTTTTTGTAATATCAAAGGTTTTAACTTTATTGATTTTCAAAAGTAGTAATAAACATAGTAGTTTGTTGGACCTAAACTCATTTAGAAAATATAAAACAGCTCATAAACAATTCGACCATGGGGGCCATTTGTAAAAGTTTATGCAATGACCACGAATTTTGAAGGTAAAATAGAATCAAGGACTAGAAAAAGTAACTACTCACTAGAGATGGTCAATAAAGGAATGAATATATAGGTATTGAAAATGATATCTACATAAATTTGGGTTTCTTTTACTTCTTATATTGAATATGTCTACTTTTTCTTTGTAGTTTGAAGTGTTGTAACTTGGAAATTGCTCCAA
>JARYZH020002140.1:0-18279 GCA_030021035.2 Notholithocarpus densiflorus | reverse complement strand
ACAGTTGCTGATCCCTAGCACCGCAAGCCCATCGCCGGTCTCTTTTATTTTTTGTTGTCTTTCTTTTTAGTCCGTGGTTTGAGTTCCTTTTAGAGTCTGTACTTTGAGTTTCTTTTAAGTCCGTGTCTGTAGTTTCTTTTAAGTTCGTTTGAATTTCTTTTAAGTCTGTGTCTGTAGTGTCTTAAAGTAGCAGTGTATTTAATTATTTTTGCAAAAAAAAAAAAAAAAAAAAAAACCCAGCCCACAAAATCCAAACCTGTCAACTAGCCCAGTCCCAGCAACTATTTGAAAGAATAGTCTTAGAAGCCTATTCCAACAATCTGTCTAAAGAACATCACAGCAACTCAGGTTCTTGTTCCAACTTCCAACTATTTGTTGAAGCACTATTTTAGAGAATCATGGTAATATTAGAAGCACCTTATTTTGATGGTTATGAAACTTATCCACGAGATTTTGTCAACTGGATGAATGGGATGGAGCAATTCTTTGAGCAAGCAAATTTTGCAGATAACAAAAGGTTAAGTATGCCAAGTTGAAGTTAAGAGGTAAAGCACAAAGGTTTTGGGAGAATCTTGAATATTTTCGCTATATGGATTATGAACCTGCCATTAGTGTGTGGGAAGATATGAAAGAAAAGCTTTGTGATGAGTATTTGTCACCATACTATCGAGCTAAGTATCTACCTCAATCTCAGTGTGGTACTTTTCAAGTTGAAGCAAATATGATGAATCCTCATCCTCATCCTCATCCCATTTCATGTCCTTAGAGCACTTTTGAACAATCTACCCAAGAATTATCTACCAAGGAATTAAAGGAGCTCATAAAAAATGTTCAAGACAGGATTGCTCAGATGAAGTAAAAGAAGACTCAAACCGATTCAATTGGGAAACCAAGGATACTAGATCACAATGAACTTATTGTTGCCCCAATAGAAGACAACATTGATGATGATATCTTGGTCGTGGGGAATCCTCCAGCAACACCAAAGCCTAATGTTGACACAGACGTACATGCCTCGACAAGTGTTGCTTTAACATGTGTGCAAGGAAATGAATCTATTGAAGAGCAGCAAGGTGAAGAGATGGTGCCTAAAGAGAGTATTATGTTAGAGGGTGCACATGATGTGAAAGTTGAAGTTGTTGAATGTTCTTCTAATCAATCCTCCACAGTCCTTGAAGATCTACATCTTGGTGAAGTCGAAGAGGTTAAAACCACAGTGCTTCCTATGGTTCATAAGGTTCAAGAAGAGATTATACTGATTCCACACATTGATTTTGTTATTCCAAATACGTTTGATGTGGTGGAATTCAAGGTTTTTGTTTTCCCTGTGCTCCCGAAGGTGATTTCAGACTTGAAGCAAGTGTTATTTGTCAGCATCCTAATCCTTCAATGCTTTAAAACTTGAGGTCGAGTTTTCTCCAACCAGAGGAGAATGATGCGGGAGATGCAAGAAAATTATTATTTAATATTATTTATGTTTGCAAATCAATTGTATTTTTATGTTTTAGGTCCTAGTAGTTTATTAGGCTATTAGTATTTTAATTTGGGAAGCAAAGTTATTTTTGTAATAAGGCAATTAGGGTTTCCTAGCCAATTAGAACTAGGGTTTAGCAATCCTTTATAAGCAACCTATTGTATTCATTGAGGAGATAGTTGATATTTTGATGAATGAAAAAAATGGCCGTTTGGTCTTTCTTTGGTCTAGTGCTGACTTCAGGTCTACCCTAGATGCTGACTCCTAGTGGTTTTCCCACTTGGTGCTGACTCCAAGCAAGGCCTAGGTGCTGACTCCTAGGTCATATCTTTTATTTTTTTCGTTATTTCAGTTTTGTTCTGGTTGTCCTGCGTCAGTAGTACGTGACACAATTTTGGCCTTCATCATTTCTCCAGATGGAAAGCTACTTGCCTGGTAAAAAAACTTGATTGGCTAGTTCAAGTTCTCGCGGAGATGAATTTTCACCTTCCTCGTGATTTTATTTTTCAAGTTCTGTATCCTTGATAGATGTGATTGTGCTTTTTATCACCAACAATCCTCCCATCTAGAGTTATCTACAGTATAGATATATATCACTATGGACAACACTGAGAGAATACAACTTACTTTTTTTTTAAAGACATCGTGCAATAATTTTAGAGACCGTTGGCTTAAGGAAAATGGTTTATATGTCAGCCCCTCAATCTGTTTGCAGTCTTGAAATGACTAAAACTAGCATTTTTGGTCCAATCCTTTGTGGGAAGGACCTCCTCTATTTCTGAAAAAATGAACTTTCTATTTTTTTTGGTCTGTAAACGGTGTGGTGTATGTTTAAACTCTTACAATGCATCTTCTCGAGCACTTAACATTTCCTCCCTTTGATTGGTTGACATGCAGTGGGACAACTCAAGGTGATGTTTTTATTTTAAATTCAGCTGGTAAGCAGGTTCAGACAGTTGTTAGGAAAGCACACCTTGGCTTTGTAACTGCACTTTCATTCTCGCATGACTCAAGGTCGTAACATATATATCTGCATTTAACTTCTTGATCACAATTATGCTGAAGCTCTTTCCTTCAATTAATTTGACAGTGAAGCGTGTAAACTCTGAATACAGGGCTTTGGCATCTGTATCCCTGGACTAAAGTGCAAGGGTGACATTAATTGAGGAAAATAAGAAAACTGGTACACGCCTCACTTGATTATTTAATAATGTATCCATTTCCCGCTACTTATCAAAAAAAAAGAAAAAAAAAAAAGAAGTATCCATTTCCTGCTGTTGAATTGGCAATGGTTTACCCTATTGAAGCTGTTGGTTGACAAAACCTGTCCTTGGCTCTCATTGGGTCCCAATGGGCTGTGACGGGGCTCAAAAGTATGAGGAGCCTAACATAAATTTGCTTCTGAATTTTTTACAGAGGTAGAAACTAAAATATTTTCAGGGGATAGAGGGGTATCTAGGGGCGGAGCCAGGAATTTTTGTTTGGGGGGTCAAGTTGCGCCACTAATATATTTATTAAGATAACCCATACATACATACATACATACATACATATATATATATATACACACACACATGCGTTTTTTATTATTATATATACACACTTTTTTATTTGATAAGTTATATATATATACACACAGCAAAAAAAAAATAGAGTTTAGTATTTTCAATCAAAATTATGTTTGATGGTGATCTTTCATAAAATAAAATTCATTTTTCCCATTTTCATAGTGAAATTCTTAGAAAATTTCATTTTAAATACAAATTATCAAATTTTATACTAAAGTAAGTAAAAAATCTTTCAATTAAACCAATGAAATTTTCAAAAATATGAATGATCCAAAACTTGGAGGAATAAATTAGTCTCTAAACATATTTGAAGCTATCTTGCTCTAACCTATTATGTGGCAACTAAAGACACATTTCATGTATAGTTTTAATAACAAGATTTTATTAATGAGTCAATGACTTGTTAATCGCTACATAATAGGTTAAAAAGATAGATTCAAACATATTTGATGCCAAACTTTATCAAATATTTAACAGATATAAGAGCACATTTTATAATAAAAAATAAAATTGTAAAAAATAAAGTTATATCTTTATTACTATTAGACCAATTTTTTTTTTAAAGATCATTATTAGACTAATTCAAATATTTAGGGGGACCAACTCTTATTTTTATAGACTAAAATTTGAAAACATTAAAATAATTATATATATTTTAAAAAAAAATTCAAAATTTCGGCCCCCCACCCTACAACACAGCTCCGCCCCTGGGAGTATCATTTCATTAAAGTACATAAGTAAAAACACTTGTGAAAGGTTATAGAATGCAAAATACACTCTCAAAGGGTATTGAGTGGAAAACACTACCTCTACTAGAACAATAATTTTCTTATGCATTGGATATATGCATCTTGTCTTCCACAACATGTGAGCCCTACAATAAAAACACGCGAGCGTTACAACTATGTGGGACCCACATGAAGATGCATATATCTGGTACACAAGGCAGGATACTGTCTATTACTTGAAAGGGATAGAAATTGAAGTATTGAACGTCCAAAGGAGACAAACTAAAATTGTGTGCTTGGGCCTTGAGGGCAGGGAATGACTTGCCACCCTGAAACTAAAGCACTATATGTGTTATTTTGCATACTTGTTTTAATTTATGATGGCTTCTTGGATTGAATGCAAACTTAGGTCTCTGTTAGGATTGTGCTTGGGCCAGTCATGGCTTCAGTTGAAGGGATTGTTGTCTAATGAAATTGATATTGAAATTGAGAAGAATGAAATGAATCCTAATGATGCCGAAAAATCGTCAGTAAGCCACACGGTCCTTACGTGCTCCTGACAAGAACCAGCACGACGCAAAAGCTGAAGACCTTAAGAGGAGTATCGGTATGGTACCGGCCAAATACCCTCCGATGGTCAAGTTAGAGAAATCTCTTGTTTACAACTCTAAAATACTAGAGTGGGGTCAATTATGCGTACTTTGGTTTGTGAGGGTATTGGGGCTTTTATAGTAGTAGAGGGTTGACATCTTTTAGAAGTCTTTTCCTTATAGGAGTCCTCATGAGCGTATTTTGCGGGATCCTTTTGAGTAGCACCAAATGTGGAGAGCAAGACATTCCCTTATATACGAAATCGTGGGTAACAAGCAAACCCATATCAAGGTCGTCAGCTTACCCTATTCACCCCAGCTCTAGTGGTGTCAGCTTAATGCCGTTAGCTTATTAACGGCGTCAGTCCTTAAGCGTGCCTCGCGGACTCCCTTCAGCATTCCTATTAGATCTTCGTTCGCTGACCTCTACCAATGGAAGCTGATGGTATTGCTTCTAACCGTCAGCCTATGCCTGACGGCTCTAAGTACTATTTTTATCCTTATCAGAGGTAAGCGTGGGGCGCAAGATATTTCCTTATACGCGCATGAGTGGAGACCAAGCAAGGCCACATCAGGGTCGTCAGCTTCGCCTACTACCCCGTCAGGGTCGTTAGAGATTCATATATCCCTTTCAGCTTATTCTCTTCAGCTTACTGTCGTCAGCTTACTGTCTTCAACTTACTATCTTCAGCTTACTATCTTCAGCTTATTGTGCCCAAGATGCAGCCGTCAGGTATGGGGTGGAGCTGCAGACTTTACAACAAGGTTGTCTCTTATGAGTGAAGTTGTCAACCTTGTTATGTCCGTCGCCTTTTGTTTCGTCATGGGTTAATTACAAAATTACCCTTATCAGCTACCCCTCACTCCATAGCCTCGTCAGCTTTAGCTGACGAGTTATGGAGTTAACGTTGTGGAAGGGTCATTTATGTGTGATGCCTCAAGATGTGTTTTCGCAAGTTTAGAGATCCGTCTGTTTGTTGTGGTTTGTAACCTTATCCTGACGGGATGAACTTGCTTGCGGACTTAATCATGGACCCGTCTGCTTAGTTAGGTCCGTCCACTTATTGTGGATTCGTCCATTGTTTTGTGGACTTTATTTTATTAACCCATCTTCGTGTGATGAACCAAATTACGGACCTATCTGTGTTTAGGTCCGTCCATTTGTGGTGGATCCGTCCACTGTCTTGTGGACTTTGTAATGAGGTCGCTCATTTTGTGGATTTAGTAATAATCTCGTCCACTTTTGTGGGGTCGTCCACTTTGTAGACTTAGGCTCGTCTACTTCGTAGACTTGGTAATGTGCCCATCCACTTTGTGAACATAGGCTGGTTTGCTTTGTAAACTTGGTAATGGTTTTTGTCCAACTTTTGGACTTATATTTAACTCGTCTACTTTGTAGGCTTTGGTGATAGCCCGTCCACTTCATGGTCTTAGGCTCGTCTGCTTTGTAGACTTGGTAATAAGTTCGTCCACTTTGTGGACTTAGCAGTAGGCTCGTCCACTTTGTGGACTTAGTAATAAATTCGTCCACTTTGTGGATTTAGTAGTAGACTCATCCACTTTGTTGGTCGTCACCTCTCGGTGGTGCCTAGGAGCAAGTCTTCATACTTGTCAGCTTTGCTGATCGTCACCTTTTAAGGGTGCTTAGGAGTTAGTCCTCTTACTCTTCAGCTTTGCTGGTTATCACCTTTTAGTGGTGTTTAGGAGTAAGTCTTTTTACTCTTCAGCTTTGCTGGTCGTCACCTTTTGGTGGTATTGAGGAGTAAGTCTTTTTACTCTTCAACTTTGCTGGTCGTCACCTTTCGGTGGTCTGTCCACCCGTAGGCGACTTAATATTTAGACCATCCACCCGTAGGCGACTTTGGTCGTCTGTCCACCCATAGGCGACTTTGGTCGTCTGTCCACCCGTAGGCGACTTAATGTTTAGTCCGTCCACCCGTAGGCGACTTTGGTCGTCTGTCCACGCGTAGGCGACTTAATGTTTAGACCGTCCACCCATAGGCGACTTAAAGTTTAGACCGTCCACCCATAGGCGACTTAAAGTTTAGACCGTCCACCCATAGGCGACTTAGCAGTTAGATCGTCCACCCATAGGCGACTTCGGTCACGCGTCTACCCGTAGGTGACTTAACCTAGTGATCGTCCACCCGTAGGCAACTTTGGCCATGCGTCTACCCGTAGGTAACTTAGCGTAGTGACCGTCCACCCGTAGACGACTTTGGCCATGTTTGAATAGACTCTTCTTATTATAATAAACCATGCATTCATAGAAAAAGTAGTTCTTAAAAAGAAAACGAAGGCCTGCCCTTTGGGCCTTAAAAGAGTAATTGTAGCAAAAAATAAAGTAAATAGAAAAACTGAAGAGTATAACTAAAATTCACTTAGGTAAACTAGAAATAAAGAGGTGCTGCTCTTCATGCCATCCTTTTTACTGGTAGTACTTCCGTAGGTGCTTGGTGTTCCACGGGTGGTGTAGCTTCTGTCCGTCCAGCGTCTCCAGTTCTTGCCATCTTCCGCCCTCTGTCCTGTCGCATATCCTCCTGCCTTTCTCTCTTCTCTCGAGTCAGAAGCGCGTCTTCAGCATTCATGTACTTGGTTGCCCTGTAAAGCACGTCCGACATAGTCTTCGGGTCGTTCTTATATAGTGAAAATAGGAACTTACCCTTCCGCAACCCATTTTTGAAAGCGGCTACAAGTATCTTGTTGTCAGCTTCATCGATTGAAAGCGCCTCTTTGTTAAAGCATGCTATGTAAGACCTTAGCGTCTCATCTTCCCGCTGCTTGATGCTTATCAAGCATGCTATAGACTTCTTATACCTGTGTCCCCCGATGAAGTGTGAAGCAAACTGGGCGCTTAGCTCCTTAAAAGTACTGATGGAGTTAGGCGTCAACCTGCTAAACCATATCCTTGCGGGACCCTTTAGCGTGGTAGGGAAAGCTTTGCACATGATCTCGTCGGGTACCCCTTGAAGGTGCATCAGGGTCTTGAAGGACTCCAAATGATCTAGAGGGTCTTTGTTTCCGTCGTAGTTTTCCACCTGCGGCATCCAGAACTTTGGTGGAAGGGGGAAGGAATTGACGAATGCGGTGAACGGCGAGTCGGGTCGGTGGACTAGATCATCAAGGTCGCTAGACACCCGTCCTTTGAGGGCGTTCATCATGACGTCCATCTGTTCTTTCATCGCCTTCATCTCCGCGACAATGTGGAGTGGAGCCATATCAGTGACGGATGGACAGCTCATATCTTGTCGCCCTGGTCTGCTTGGGGCATTACTACCTTCCGGCCCCTCTTGGTCTCTTTGCTCGGCACTAGTACCTTCTTGATTTTCCTCTTGGGTATCCATAGCGGCGTTCTTCTGCCGTAGCTGTTCTTCAAGGTCCTGATTCTGTTTGGTGAGACGTTCCACTACTGCCGTGAGGGTTTGGACCTGCCTCTCTAGGGCAGTAGGTCGTGGCTCGTCTCCCTGAACGTTGTTGGTAGTTGCCATCGAGCGAGTAAGTACCATGCAACTCTTTGTCCGGGAAGAGATAGGCTAAAGTGCGCTTTGTTCCCACAGACGGCGCCAACTGATGATGCCGAAAAATTGTCAGTAAGCCACATGGTCCTTACGTGCTCCTGACAAGAACCTGCACGACGCAAAAGCTGAAGACCTTAAGAGGAGTATCGGTATGGTATCGGCCAAATACCCTCCGATGGTCAAGTTAGAGAAATCTCTTGTTTACAACTCTAAAGTACTAGAGTGGGGTCAATTATGCGTACCTTGGTTTGTGAGGGTATTGGGGCTTTTATAGTAGTAGAGGGTTGACATCTTTTAGAAGTCTTTTCCTTATAGGAGTCCTTATGAGCGTATTTTGCGAGATCCTTTTGAGTAGCACCAAATGTGGAGAGCGAGACATTCCCTTATATACGAAATCGTGGGTAACAAGCAAACCCATATCAAGGTCGTCAGCTTACCCTATTCACCCTAGCTCTAATGGTGTCAGCTTAATGCCGTCAGCTTATTAACGGCGTCAGTCCTTAAGCGTGCCTCACGGACTCCCTTCAGCGTTCCTATTAGATCTTCGTTCGCTGACCTCTACCAATGGAAGCTGATGGTATTGCTTGTAATCGTCAGCCTATGCCTGACGGCTCTAAGTACTATTTTTATCCTTATCAGAGGTAAGCGTGGGGCGCAAGATATTTCCTTATACGCGCATGAGTGGAGACCAAGTAAGGCCACATCAGGGTCGTCAGTTTTGCCTACTACCCCGTCAGGGTCGTTAGAGATTCATATATCCCCTTCAGCTTATTCTCTTCAGCTTACTGTCGTCAGCTTATTGTCGTCAGCTTACTGTCGTCAGCTTACTGTCTTCAACTTACTATCTTCAGCTTACTATTTTCAGCTTATTGTGCCCAAGATGCAGCCGTCAGGTATGGAGTGGAGCTGTAGACTTTACAACAAGGTTTTCTCTCATGAGTGAAGTTGTCAACCTTGTTATGTCCGTCGCCTTTTGTTTCGTCATGGGTTAATTACAAAATTACCCTTATCAAATCCTGTTTAGGAAAAACAGAAATCTAGGAAGGTATCAGTGAGAGAAAATAATGAGTTGGTTAAGATTGAGCACATGTACCTCATTTAACACATGGCTTACTCTCTCTTTCTCTATGGAGGCCTAGGTCCCCTTGGAGTGGCCTACAACAACTAATATTCCCATTCACCATTCTTACTCTTCCACAATTCATATTCATATTCCATCAAGTTCTTATCAGAAATATGCTACAGTGAAACTATCATAAAATTCCCCTTGTGTTGTGTCATCATTACTTAAGTGGTTTTTTTTTTGGTCCACATATTTCTCTTTTAGGGGACACCACTTTGTGACTGATTCCCCAACAAATTCTGTAAAACATTTTCAAGCCAAATGTACTTTATTTAATGTAATTTGGACTCGATTGGCCTAATAAATTTGCTTGCCCTGTTGAATAGCTTAAACATCTTTGCCTTGGACATGATCTATTATGTTTTATTTACCTTTTTGTTGGGGGGTGGGGGTTGTTTGCAGTTCTTTCCACTACATTTAAAATTATCTTGTGTTGATTTGGGATCTTCATTTTTTTTTTCCAGGAGAATTGAGCTTGTGGGTTATGTTCGTCATTTTACTAGCCGTTGTTGCCTATTTTATGAAGAATCAAGGAATCCAGCTAGGGGTTACAGTTTTGAAGATCTTTAAGAGCTTGTAGGGTAAGCTTATCGTGGAGTTCTTAAAATTCTTTGTGAAACGAGTGGAATAGATTTGTCACATGGGATTATAAAAACTTCAGGGTAGAGTTATCTGAAAGAACTTCAAGAATCCTACTCTGCTTGAATCGGACAATTCTATACAGGAGAACAGTCCGCTTTGGAAGGCACAGTATTTTTAATGGAAGTGTTGTTTTGGCACTCTCTTCAATTCTATACATGGCCGTTTGGATGAAGATTTCTAGATTTTTCTAGTATCGTTGTTTAAAATAATGTGAAAACTATGGTTTAAAAAGTATTGTAAAAACACATGTTTACAGTATTCATAAAGCAAAAAATGTATTTGGTACCATGTTTCTAATAACATGTTTTAGTGTGTGAAAAAATATAATTGTGTGTTTAGGGTCCGTTTGGATACCGTTTATTTTACTGAAAACTGAAAATTGAAAATATTATAGTAAAATAATTTTTAAATGTGTGAATAGTGCCGTGAAACCCATTTTTAATGAAAAAGTTGCTGAAAAAAGAGATTTGTGTGTCCCGTGAATAGTGCACGGGACCCACTGGTGTGCACTGTCCACCGCTTATTTTGCTAGTGTGAACAGTGCTCTGACAGACAAAGTCAAAAAGAAACGTGAGTCTCAATAATAATAATTAAAAAAAAAAAAAAAAAACTAGGGAAACGCTGGACGTTTGGACGTGCAAAACGCTATCCAAATGTATACTTAGAGTCCGTTTGGATACCGCTTATTTTGCTGAAAACTGAAAACATTGTAGCAAAATAATTTTTAAATGTGTGAATAGTGCCATGAGATCCATTTTTATGAAAAAGTTGCTGAAAAAAGAGATTTGTGAGTCTCGTGAATAGTGCACGGGACCCACTGGTGTGCATTGTCCACCGCTTATTTCGCTGGTGTGAACAATGCACTGACAGACAAAGTCAAAAAGAAACGCGAGTCTCAATAAAAAAAATTAAAAAAAAAAACTAGGGAAACACTGGATGTTTGGACGCGCAAAACGCTATCCAAACGTATACTTAGGGTCCGTTTGGATACCGCTTATTTTGCTGAAAACTGAACACAGTGTAGCAAAATAATTTTTAAATGTGTAAATAGTGCCGTTAGACCCATTTTTAATGAAAAAGTTGTTGAAAAAAGAAATTTTTGGGTCTCGTGAATAGTGCACGGGACTCACTGTTGTGCACTGTCTACCGCTTATTTTGCTGGTGTGAACAGTGCATTGACAGACAAAGTAAAAAAGAAATGCAAGTCTCAATTAAAAAAAAAAAAAAACTGGGGAAACCCTGGACGTTTGGACGCACAAAACGCTATCCAAACGTATACTTAGAAGGCCTTTGGATAGAAATTATAATTCCTGCGTTTGCGGTTTTTTTTTTTTTTTTTTTTAAATCTAGCGCCTCTTGCACTATTCATGGGACATGAACAAAGACAAATGCACAGTGATTTCATTAATGAACAGTAACTAAAAAATATTTTTTTATTGTTTTCAATTTTTAGCAAAATAAATTTTATCCAAACACATATATATATATATATATATATATTTTCTTAAAACTGACAAGCAGAGTTCAATTTTTTTTTATACCAAAAATGGGAGATTACAAAAGAGCTGGGTTCAACCAGTAGTGTTTAACAGGCACCTGTACTGCCTTTTTTAGCTACATTACATAAAGTTTTAAGCAGCAAACGAGGAACCAAGATCATGTGACAGAGGAGACCATTTTGTACAAGAAAATGTAGATCAGCAAGCCTATAATGAGTTTGCCAATCAGAAGCCTTCCTGGTATTGAAGAGCTTGACCAATCCTCTGCTATCACTTAGGAACAAAATACTATGAAACCCATGATGTTTAGCTGTAAGGCAGGCATCCACCACTGCTTCAAGCAAAAATCCAGCTGCTGCTCCAACTATGCTACTATTCACAGCAAGGAACACACTATCTCCCTGTATGTTGACAGCTTCAAAAACAAAAGCACTTCTATTCCTCTTCTTGTCTCTGAACCCAGTGACTTTGATAATTAATTGCCAGGATCCAGCAGCGGATTGGACTGGAGTTGTTGATTTTCTTGGGGACAGGTTTGAGGTGAGCTGTTCTGAGAATGCATTCTTATACCTTCCCTTGAGAAGAGTTCAATTTAATATATATTTTTTATCCTCAATTTTCAAGCCCTGACCCATCATTCTCAACCAAGCTCAACGACGCAATCCGTTCAATTTTAAGCCTCTCTTTCACTCCTTCACTCCACCCAATTCAAACCCACCTCCACTATCTTGTTTCCACCACCAATCCCTCTTCCAACCCTATTTTTTCTTCCATTCCCAATCAAATCCTTGCCACTATCAAGACTAATCTCATCGAAAATCCCCTCCAATGTGCTTGCCTTATCGACACCACCTTCAGGCGAAACCACCACCACCATATTCTCCGGCGAGGCCTCTGAATCTAATATCCTAACCACACAACTCTCCGGAGATCGATCAACAATAACATCATCGAACTCAGTGGCCACACTCTCAGTCTCCTCCAAAATCAACTCGTTATCCTCAGCAACCTCAACCACTCTGTCCTTCCTTCTCCACAAGATTCTCGGTCTTCAACCTCGCTAAACCGAAATCTCCGATCTTGGCCTTAAAATCAGCATCTAACAGAATATTACTGGGCTTGATATCCCCATGAACAACCAGTGGAGAACACAAATGGTGAAGATAAGAGAGACCCTTTTCGATATCGACAACAATGTTGAATCTTTTCATCCATTCCATAAGCTCAACGCATTTCTTGTCAAGCAAAGCGTCTTGTAAGCTACGATCAGGCATTTACTCGTACACCAGAATGAGTTTCCAGCCATGACGGTTAGAGGAGAAGCCGAGAAGAGAGAGGATGTATGAGCAAGAGAGAGAGGAAGCGATGGCCAGAAGGAAGAGCGGTGACTTGAGGCGTTGGGAAGGATTTATGAGAGAAAGTAGTCCGTTTATGTGTTGTCTAATCAAGTGAGTCCCGTAATTTTCAACATATTTATACAAGTGTAATTGAGTAATGCTGTTTAAAAACTGAAAACTAGTAAGAGAAGTTTTCTAAATTCAGTGTTTAAACACCCTAAACTGAGCAACGTAACTCAAAACACACTATTAAAAAACACCCTTACCAAACGCGTTATTGTTGTTTTTTTTTTGGCCTATAGTTTTCAGTATTTAAAAACTAAAAATTATTGTTCAAACAACTTAACCAAACAAGCCTAGTATTCTTAGTTCCCCTAGTAGCATGAATCTAGTGGTTGTTTTTTTGAGCCTTTTGTTTTGTTTTGTTTTTTTTTTTTTTTTTTTTTGTGTGGAAAATACTAAGTATTTTTAACACACATATGGGGAGAGGGGAGAAAGTTTTTTAAAGAAATTTACAGTAGTGTATATCTAAAAGGGTCTAACTCTTGGATTGTTTTTAATTCATGTTTGTTATGTACTTCTTAAAATAAATTCAATGTTTGTTACTAAAATCTTAAGATTAATACAGCATTTGGCGCTTTCTTAGAGAGATTTTTTTATTTCTAATCATATGATATTACTATTATTGTTAATCAATATCTTTTTCCTTTGGACATATCCTATAAATTTTCTTCAAACCTAAATTTGTACAATAATATGCACTTCAAAAGTGATTCTTAAAAAAAAAAAAAAGAATGCTCGATTTGGTAACATGATGCATTTGAAGATTACCCTTGAAACTGCTTTCAAGTTCAGCAATTGCTCTTTTTTTTTTTTTTTTTCTTTTTCTATGATTCATTTCGAATATTTTGATACCCATCACAAGGTCTTCTGATTCAATTGAGATCAAAGTTAGAACCCCCTTATATGTTTTTTTTTTTTTTCTTTTTTCTTTTTAAGAAAACCAATTATATGGTATGAACATTTCCATATAGTAAAACACCCTAAATTTTAAAATAGAGAGTCATGTTCATCAAATTACACGCATTCTATATTTTCAAAATTTGCAGAATGCTATAGTGCTTTTCTAAAGTCATCCATTGTCTCCTTGGATGGTTATTGATGGATAACCCTTTTAATAGAGATCTCATGAAGAGGATGCTATGGTACGGTGTCGACTAGAATGCAGATTTGAGCAGGAAGTGGGTATGCTTGATGTAATCTTTGAAGGCCACGATATATATATATATAAAGAATTCTTTATATTTGTGTTATTTTATTTATTTAAGAATTTATTATTTGATTTTACCTTTTTATTAATAATAATAATAATAATAATAAATAAAAATTATTATTATTAATATTAACTTCATGGTAATAATAAAAGACTCTCTTACAAATTGTTAAAAAGTAAGGGTATTTGCATTTTTCATAATAAATACAAAATTATCATCTCAAAGTTAAGGGGTTGTTCCATGGTGATGGTACCCTCATTTTTTTTTTTAGGGAGTATCGTACCTACTCAAATCTTAACCCTCAATTGTAATAGTTTTAATCTTGACCGTATATATAATTTTAGTGAATACCAATTACCGGTAGAGCAAGTTTCCATATAAAAGCAAAAGCAAAACCTAAAAAAAACCAAAACAGATCTGTTTCTCTCTTGCGTTCACTCAATTCTGCGGGCGAACCAAGCTTTGTGTCCATCGATCTCCTTCCCGCGTTCCTTGGATTTACTAACTGGTAAAGGCAAGGATCAAGACTAAACGCTAATTTCCAAATGATCTCTATTTGATTTTGAGATCGTCGAATATGGGTATTGGGTATGGCCGTTTATAAAATTATTGGGATATGTTCTTAAGAGATTCTTAAAATTATTAGAGTTTCTTGTTCTAGCCACTTGTGATGGGATTTGGTTAGTTGGTTTCCATCTAGGTTCTCTTATTAATGTATTTTTTTTCTCTCTCTAATTTGTGAAATTTACTCTGAATGCTTTAGGGACTGTATTTGTTAAGTGGTACTCTGAATTCAAAACTTTGTGAATCTGGTGAAAGCGTAGATGGTCTTATGTGTATGATGATAAACTAGGCTTTAGGTGTTTGCCATTGCTTTACTGGTTTTGTTGGAAGTGCTTACAAGTCCTGAGGGCACATTCAGTGCAAAAGAGAATTGGAAATCTGCTACTTGGATTACACTAGCAGAAATCAGTTGTGATAACTTATGTTCATTACTTTTGACTTTTATGTTATGGTTGATAATGTCTTGGGCATCATTTTAGCTACTAAATTTAATTGGGTCATCAAATATTTTTATATTTTCAATTGTTTAGAAAAGTTGGTATTGGCAATTTGGCACATAATGTGAATTAGAATGCTCACCTGTGCATTTTATAGTGGTGGAAGGGTTCTGCAAGTGTTTGTCACAATTGGACATTAATGTTATGGAGAACTTTTTTTTTTTTTTTTTTTTTTTTTGCATGCTTTCTAACATAATTAACTTTACTCCATCTCTTGTATAAAACCTTGACATTGAAGGACTTCTAGGAATATCTATTTGAATGTAAAAATGTTGACTTGGTGTAGTTGTTGAGGGTTTGAATGATCTAATTATTTTTATTGATTAGTCTATGAGTCTATAAACTTTAGGAGCAACACCAAGATCTTTGGGTTCCAACATTAAAGTTCAGAGTTGTCAAAATATGACTTGATTATTGATATTCAGTTATACTATTGGCTGAGGACAATAGCAAAAATATTTTATTTTTGTGTGTAGTATCATGTTATGTCTAAATTTTGGAGATACTACTGCTATGTGTGTTGGGCTATGCCCTCATTTGATTCTCTGGTTTGACATATTTTGATTATGTTTTTATTTCATAGATTTGGCTATTTTTACTTAGTTCCTTTTTTCCCCCTTACTAGGGAGATGCAGATAGTGCACTGGAGCAGAAGTCCGACAACAATAGATTAAAGGGAAGAGAGAATCAAGTTATCTTTGTGTTTAAGGAATTCTAAGAGAAAAGACAGTGTGGTCTAAGGTTGTTGAGTACTACCAATCAATTTTTCAAAACATTGATAGCTTTAGCTCTTTCATGTCTTGTTATTTAATTTTGGTTGTTCAACAATTGTTAGTATCAAGTTATGATATTTTGCACTCAATGTTGAACTCAGATATTTAAAATATTAGCAAAAATTGAGGTAAATACCAAGTCTTGAATTTTATTTCCTTATTGTTGTTAAACGTTAGAACTCATTAAAAAAAATTTTAAAATTTAAAATTTGCTTGAAATAAAAATCTAATGTATGTCAATTAGATGGTAACTTAGAACATTGATCTTCTATGGATTTCTTTGGCTGATGAGAATTCCGAGGTTCCTTTGGCTTTCTTCAGTGAGGTAATAGCTTCAAAAACTTATAGTGAACCTATAATGAACACATTACAGCCTATGCTAACATATATCTTTATTAGTGTTTCAAGGAATGAAATGTTGCTAAGGGAATTTCATTTTTTCTCATGTGGAAGCTCAATTAGATGGAGCTAATAATGAGATTTGACCGGTACAAGGAAATCTCTTAGTCGTGAGACTGAAGTTGCTATCTTTAGGCTTTCTAGTTTTGACCTTGACAAACGTATTCACATATGATTTACATGTAGTATAAAGATATTATTGATATAAACTACTTTTTTTCTATTTTTCTTATATATATCCTTGTATAAGGAGCAATGCAGATGTTTATATGTGAGCGTCAAGTCCACTAAAAAAGCCATTCTTTCTCTTTCTCTTCGATTATATGCAGTTTTTGAATGTTTTGTTAGCAATTGCGATGTTCGCCTTTTTGGCTAAAACGTGAATATCCTAAATCACAAATCGGTACTCTTGCATTGAGTCATTCTACAGTACCTACCTATTTTTTAAGTAGGTACCGTACCCACCCAAATCTTAGCCGTTTATTTTTATTGTTTCAATTTTGACCGTTTATTTAAGTTTAGTGGTAAACCTAATACTGGCATAATGGGTAGCGTATAAAAATCAAAACAAAACCAAAAAGAAAAGAAAGAGACATAGTACGAATGATTTGGTAAAAAAATAGAGAATGAAAGAGGGCAAAAGCAATGTGCCACTACCACCGCTCACCATCCACAACCTTTAGATCATTTGCCACTGTCACCGGTAATAATATTTTTTAGTATTTGAGAAGTTGTTTATTTATTTATGAGATTTAGGTTTTTTTTTTTTTTTTTTTTTTTTTTAAGGTTAGATTTGATCTAGGTATTTTAGAATTGAGGAGCTAGGTCTTGTGTAAGAATTGGGTTTTTTATTTCTTTTTTTCTTTTCCTGATTTTGGGTTAATTTGTTTGGGTATTTCAACTTGATTTGGTTTGGGTATTTTGGGTTATATGTTTGCTAGTTTCCAGTGATGATTTGGGGACAAAAGTCCAAGCACTGAAATTATATTAAGCATTCAAAAATATTGACAATTTGAAACTCTTTTTCATGCATGATTAAGCATTCTGTAATGTTTTTGTTCCCCTTAGGGTGATAATCATGCCTAGGAGGGTTGAGTTTTTGCCTACTTTGGCTGCTGTGTCTGCACTATTATTGTGGTATGTAATGCAGAGTCTTTGGGTTTCAAAGGTATTTTGGTAAGTTTCTAGGTTTCGGGGGCATTACGGTCATTTTTTATGTTCTAAGAGTATTTAAGTAATTTTTTAAGTTATGGGGTCATTTTGGTCATTTTTTAGGTTTCAATTTCATTCAATTATTTTTTAGGTTCTAAGGGTGGTAATTTTGAAGGGTTTCAAAGGTATTTTGGTCATTTTCAAGTGTTATGGGGTATTTTTGGTCATTGTTTTAGGTTTTTTGGTTATTTCGATCATTTTTTTTTTTATGTTTTAGGGTAATTTCGGTAATTTTTTAGGTTTTAGGGTCATTCGTTCATTTTTTAAGTTCTAAGGGTATTTTGATCATCTTTTAGGTTCTAAGGGTATTCCGGTAATTGTTGAGGGTTTCGGGGGTATTTTGGTCGTTTTCAAGATTTATGAGGTATTTTGGTCATTTTATAGGTTTCAAGGGTATTTCGAAATTTTTTAAGGTTTCAGGGTCATTTCGGTCATTTTTAAGGTTCTATGGGTATTTCGGTCATTTTTTAGGTTTAAGGTGCATTATGGTCGTTTTTTAGGTTCTAAGGGCATTACTGTCACTTTTTAAGTTACAAGGTCATTCCAATCATTTTTTAGGTTTCATGGTCATTTAGGTCATTTTTTTAGTATATAAGGGTATTTCAAATATTTTTTAAGTTTAGAGGGTATTTTTGTCATTTTTTAGGTTTTAGGGTCATTTTCTAGGTTTTAAGGATATCCCAATAATTTTTGAGAGTTTCGGGGTTAATTTGGTAATTTTCAAGTGTTAGGATGCGTTTTGGTAATTTTTTTATAAGTATTTCGAAAATTTTAGAGATTTTAGGAGTATTTTTGTTATATATATTCGTCGATTATTAGGTAATTCGGTGGGGTTGGGTTGGGTTGGCTACGCTCATATGTAATGTTGGTACGACTTAATGTGACAATGGAACTGTCAAATGTGAGTTAAAAAAAAAAAAAAAACCATTGAATGTGACAAAAGTACGGTCACATGTGATGTTGGTACTGCTTAATGTGACAATCAAACTATCAAATGTGAGAAAAAAATAAAGGAACCACTAAATGTGATGTTGGTACTGCACAATGTGAGGATGAAACCATCAAATGTGAGAAAAAAAAA
>JARYZH020002139.1:0-18279 GCA_030021035.2 Notholithocarpus densiflorus | reverse complement strand
ATCAAAAAGAAAATAGACAAGCACTTCAAAAAAAAGATAAAAAGCTGTGGAGTACAGGCCTGCAGGGACCATTTGGAAAAGTTTGTACGAGCACTTCATAGAGACAAAGACTTTGGATTCATATGAGATATATTCAGGTTATAATAAGAATTCACAGCTGAGAGCTTTTTTGCCAGCAACGTTGATACATCTTTGTACATAAAAGTTGCCGCTAGTGTTGGTAAGTAGATAAAGAGGAGTGAAGCAATCAAGCATGAAAAGTAGTAGTAAAAGAAGAGAGGATCTGTCTCTTTCGAAAGCATATTCTTTTATATCTCTTCTTTTTATGCCCAGAATAATTGAATATTGGGACCCAAGTTTGCTGGAGTTGTGGACTTTCATTTTCCTACATGTCTGACAGCAATGTAACACTGGCTGGTGTGCGGATTTCAGAATATGAATCACGACAAGAATTCTGGCTCAGCCAAGTTCTTGGATGCCCCAGAGTTCAACAATCGAGAGGTTTCACATGTCCCAAAGGCATCCCATTACATAAATAAAGCTCTCTAGAATTGTAAAAAAAATTCCTAAAATTGTAGCATAATAATTGATTTTTTTTTTTTTTAAGAAAAAAATATATGTGCAATTTGTATTCTTTCCCCCACCTTCGAGAGAGGGCTCCCAAAATATATTGTTGATAGAAATATTCCAGCTCAATTTATTCTAAACTTTTTCACTAGAAAAAATTGCTATCGCTGTGTCGAATAATCATTTATAATTAAGTTTCTTAACAACTTGTAAAAAAAATGTTAATTAAACTTAAAAATAAAAATTTATTTAGCAATTTTGCATCTCAAAATACCAGTAAAACAGTTTTTTTAAAAATAAAAAATTGTATAAAGCTGAATAAATAATATTTGATTGATATTTGAATATTAAAAAAAAAAAAATACAACTAAAATTTATGGCCTTAATTAGGTTGTACAATAAGTTCTCACCTCTTAAGAGGTTGGTGGTTTTATACCGTTTTCTCAAAATAGTTTTTCCCCCCTTAATTGTCATGTATGTTTAACAAGCATTAGTTTGTACTAATTTTATATTTAGTAGTTGCAGAACCCGCTTGTTGTGTGTGATAAAATTTTCAGGGTGGTCTCATTTTTGGACTAATTTAATATATAGTAATATAATTCATAATCATATTTTCATTTGTTATAGGGACAATCATATATATAATAATATATAATTTCTGTCGTACCAAAATCAAAATAATACAATTTTTCTCAAGAATTCAAAAGGTAAGCTAGTGAAAATATTAATTTTTTAAATAAAAGTCAATTATAATATTTTGTGTATCATTAAAAAGTATATAAAATTTGGAAATTATTCTTTTAGTTTTAAATAAACTTTCTCAAACCCAATTTTTCTATCATACAATCAAAAACATCGAGAAACGTATCTAAAAAAATTAATAAAACTCAACAAAATTACAATTAAAAATAAAAAAAAGGGAAAAATAAAAGATTGTAACTCTTTTACCATAAAAACAAAAACCAAGAGTACAATTCCAAAGGGGAAAAAAGTAAAGAATATTTTTTATAAAAAAAAGAAGAAGTATTGTGTTAATGCTGTCATAATCTAATTTAACATCTAATCTAACTTGTTAAAAAATAAATAGATAAATAAATAATTTTAAACACAAAATTGAATTTATTTTCTTAAAAATCTCAAAGAGTACACTAATAAGATAAGGAAGATGAAGAACAATATAAAATATTCGTCAATGCTTAAAATAATTACTCAAGCATCTAAGAACATCATAGAACAGAGACGTAAAAATTTGCTACTAATTTGTTAAATAAAATATTTACAAATAGTAAAAGGAAACTGCCCAAAGACCATTGTCTTCAATTGTACTAACTATTCTTCATCAACTTATCTAGACTATTCGATTGTATTCCAAATAAACTAAAATCTAACAAGAACACAAAATATGAAATATTATAATATGATTTTTCCCCATTTCAGATCAACAAACATCATTCATTAAAAGTATTTAGTGTTGTAAATAAAATGATATAAAAATACTTGGATCAAGGAACACATATGAATATAGTAAAATTTATAGAATGGGAGAGAGTGACAAATTTATAGTAAAATGATGGGAATAAGAATAGCCAAAATAAAGGAATATGAGGGGCAAAATAATATGTAAAGTTAAAACCTTTCAAGACGAATATACATAGAAAATATTTTTCTTTTGATTTTTCATTGATTTATTATTTAGTTATAACATCAAAATTAAATTAGATAAATATGTAAATTTAAAACTGCATAAGATGAATTTTTAAAGCCAATAGATTTATATATTATATTGTAAAAAATTTACAGGTAATTAAAAATAAATATGAAAAAGACTAATTACGTGGCCAATGACATGGTGATGAGGCGGCTCAACAGGAGCGTAGAAACAATAAATGCTATCCTTCAGCTCTCTCTCTCTCTCTCTCTCTCTCTCTCTCTCTCTCTCTCTCTCTCATTAATTCAATAGGCTACTCATAATTTAAGACACTTCAATTGCCTATCCCTTGCAATTTCCTTTAGGGGTGGCAATTCGTGTTCGCGTGTTAGGTTCGTGTCGTGTCAACTCTTAAGTATCTGACTATATAGGTCAACACTAACCCGACATATTTATTAAACGAGTCAAGATTCCTCAACTTTAACACGACCCATTTATTAAACGGGTTAGTCGTGTTGACTTATTTATCAAATTTTATCAAAATGAAAAAAAATATTTATGAAAAAACAAACAAATAAATATTTTTAATATAAAATTTAGAACTAACGAGTAATAGCATCACAAATAATCATTCAAAACTAAAACATATCTAAATATCATAATTAATCAATCACAATATGTCAAAGAAAATAAATCACAACAACTAATAAGTTTATGTACCTAGAGTTTGATGAGTATATTAATAAAATGTCATTTAATTAAACAGATCAAACAGATTCCATATGTTGAACACTAACCCAACCCATTTATTAAACAGATGAGTCATGTCAACCCAAATATGACACGAATTTATTAACTCTCAATCTATAACCTGCTAATTTCGTGTCTTATTGTGTCAAATTCGTGAGTCGTATCCAATTTTGCCGCCCGCAATTTCCTTCTCTTTTCTCTTTTCTTCTTTACACAACTACTATCTTTTTTAATTTTTTTGATGAGATACACAACTACTATCTTAGCATACTTCCAGCCTAGATTAAATCACTATTATAAATGCTCATGATTTCCGAAGGTGCTCTTTAACAGTTATAAATGCTCCCAACAATCCGGCAGAAAATAAATGCTTTGTGGTCCACAATTTTCGAAAGGACTTTTTATCGACTATAAATGCTCTCAGTCATCTCAATGAGGATGCAAAGCTTGCAGCATCAAATTTACGAGCATGGAAATCAGTGCATGTCAAGCGTGAAGTTACAAGTTTGCATTTTATTACTAGAATTGTTGAAGCTGAGTCTAATTCTCATCTGTAATTCTCTCTTTTATTCAAAGCAATAAATATTTGTCTTCCTCTCAAATTATTAAAAAAGAAAAAGAAAGAAAAGACTAAAAATCACAGTAACAGTATGATCTCTTACCATCACTTCTCTCTTCTTTTTAAGTTTCTCCTTTTTATGTTGATTTTTTTTTCCTAAAATTTTTAGTTTGTCAATGTCATTGCTAGCTTTGCATGATTAATCACAAGTGTGCTGTAGTGGTAATTCTAAAATGATTTTTTAGTTCTCACGGTTTTATAACTTAAAAATTTGCTTGTGTAGGCTATAATGCTCTAAATGTGAGTAATTTCAAACATGGTGGGTAAGAGTTTACAATTTTATTCTTTTTTCTCTTTAATGGAAAAGGCATTGCGTTTTATGGTGATTAAGAGAAAACAAAAATACAATGGTTTAACAAATATAAACTAAATTTATTTATTATGTAAAGTTGTGATTTACAACTATGTATTTTGTTAGCTTTAATTCCATATCAAATTTGATTGTATTTTTATTCAATCATTTCCCTGTATTTTTGTGGGATTAAATGTAAGGGCTATGTGTGAGAGTTTGGTGAAGAATCTATGAAGAAGTGATTTTTGCGACTTGACTCGCGACTGACTCACGACTGCTAACCCGCAAAACTAGCCACATGTGGAGCACATGCTGGAATTTGAAGAGTCATTGACAGGCTGGTTTTCGCGAGTGACTTGCGACTTAAGCCAAGTTGCGAGTGACCTGCGAAACCCATTGCCTGTTGCTTTTTGGAGTGTGACTTTTCCCATTCTTTACCAACACTATATAAACCTTCATTATCCACAAAATGTAAGAAGAAGAAGTGTTTTTCTGAAAAAACTTTTGAGAGAGAAACCCTAGCCAAACCCTTGAGAGTTAGAGATTGTTTTACCCACAATCCTCTATATCATTTCTCTAAAGTTTCCATCTACTCCCACCTCTCCATTTACACATCCTTGAGAGGTTCTTAGCCCAAACACTTCACCCATTCTGAGTGTTGAGAGAAGTTTTGGTGCCTTTAAGAAGCATTGGAAGAAGCCATTGAGTGGCGGATGCAATTGGGCGAAATTGTAGGATCCGGATAACTAGTGAAGATAAGACTCCAAGAAGTTTGTTGATAACAGGAGCTTAGAGGGCTCAATTACATTGGGTAGATTAGGCTTGGAGGGTCTTTTTGATATTCGTTACTACAATTTATTCACTAGTGGATCAATTTCGGCTTAGAGGGCCGTGGACGCGGAGAGGTTTTTTGTCGAGTACTTTGATTTCCTCTTCGATAACACATCTCGGTGTTATCTTGTGCTTGCATCTCTCTTCCCTACTCTTTAAGCTTTACATATATTGCTTATTGTACTTGCTTATGGCTTAGAGTAGTGTTACCAGTTTATTGCGCGTACTTTACTCAGAGTAAAAGCAATTAAGCCATAATTTAAAATTAAAGGTCTAAATAAGCATTAGTGTTTTCACACTAATTGAGCTTTCATATTATATAAAATTTATCTATATAAACCAACAGAGGGGTTGGTCATTGAAGGGAAAAAAAAATATATAGGGTTAGGGTTTTATTGCGTAGTTATTAATTTAAGGGAAAAATTAACAGATGCTCTAAGTACATTAGTTTATGAAATATTTTTAAACATTTGTTATGAGAAAGGAAAAAAGTAATTGTTTTTTATATTTCCTATAAAATTGTATTAAAATTTTCCTAAAATGTAAAATGATCAATTAACCCGTTAATCAAACCCTTAATCTAATGTAAAGTTTACAATTTTGACGTGTTGGGTGTTTTGTTGGAATTATAGTCAAAGAATAGACCGATAGATATAAGGAAGTGACTTCTGAAATCCCATGACAAGGGCAATAGTGAGGAATTTAAGCATATCCAAATCCAATTATTATTCTCTCTGCTTCTTCACCAAAATCGCCTGTGTATCATCATAATCCAAGTTTCCCTTTGAAGTCAAGTTTTTTTTTTCTTCAACTATTCCATCATTCCATGTCAATGTTGATGGTTTGTGACTAATATGCATTTGGTGGTTTGGTTAGGATTTGGTTTGCTAGTGATGAGAAGGGTGTTTCTAGTGGCAGAGCCACATTAGGACCAAAGGGGGATGTGTTTGGGATTTATAAATCTCTACAAACTTCGTATATTTTTACTCTTTTACTAGCAAACTTCGTAGAATTTGTTTTTAATGATAATAGGATTTGGTATGTCTATTATTTATGCTTTTACTAGTAAACTTCAGAAATTAACCATGACTATCATGACTAAGAATAATAGTTTTTTTTTTTTTTTTTTTTTTTTTTTGAGAAACAAGAATAATAGTATTGATGAACCCAATGAGTTATAACTTATAAGATAATTTCTTACAAAAATTTAAAAAATGCACCGCACATCGTGCCAGTTATTGGCTAGTGTATCAAATTGCACAACCATGAACCATGCATAAGACATAAATTTAGACTGTGTTTAGCATGGTGAAAACATTTTTGGAAGACACATTTAGTGTTTTTGAGTGTTTTGCCTGATGTAAAATCCTGATCAAATCGTAAATATTTTAGGTTGACTAGGAAGCAGCAAAGAATGAGCAAACACTACTTTCCCTTAAAGCCACCGACCGGTGATTTGGGATGAGTCATTGAGGTGGGAGGCACAACTATGGCTACCGACTATGATTTTCGTTTTTCTCCAGTATGTTTGATACTTGAATTTGGTTTAATTCATTGAATTTTCTTTATCTTTTCCCTCCATTCTGGTTGTGAATTAGGAAATCTTGATTGCTTATGGTGGTGGATGTTGTGGTTGATGGTGGCATTTAGGTAAGTAGGGATTGCCAATAGAAATTTTTGGGAGCTTTTTCCATACAAGTCAAATGTTTGAAACTGTTTTTAATAGGATTTTTAAAAATGCAAACCAAGACTAGAAAACAAATTGTTCTCCCTATAAATGTTTTTAGCTAAAAATGTTTTCCATTGAGAAGTACTTTTCCATTGAAAAGTATTTTATGCTGGGAACGAATGCAACCTTTGCCTAGGGGAAAAAAACTATACAATTAATCTTTTCAATTAAAACATAGAATACCTAAAACTTGAATTAAGTTGACATTTCAATCTGTCTAAGCAAAAAATTAAAGTGGATCCTCCTTTTCCTATACAAGTTGAAAAGTCTCCTGAACATTAGTTTGCAGTTTATCTAAGAACTTTATTATCGGTTGGGTTGCCATGCATCTTCTTCCTACGATGCAATTGATTATAAAAAAATAAGAGTAAAAGTACAATGCAATTTGTATCTATCTGCTATCAAGAAGAAATTTCAACCATGAAAGTCCCATCTTGGACCCCATAAAATTAAGAAGACAAAGTTCTCTTAATATTATATGCATAATTCCTAGTGCTCATACAAGTCCATATATTGACTTCATAGTGACATCCAAGTGTGATTCTTCAAAATTTTATTTGTTTACGGTCATTGTAGTTGACTGATTCCTTTTCTGATTTAGCTGAAAGAGATTTTAGTAGAAAAAAATAATAATTAACTAGTAAAATAATATGATATAAACTCAAAAAATTATGTGAAAAAAAATTAATGTTTATATTAGATGACTTATTTTCTCTCAAAAAAAATTTATCTAAAAAAAAAATACCTTGTTTCAGATGTGTTATATCATATGTACACCGAAAGTTCCTAATATGTAGTGATAATCAATATTGTGACCCTTGTCTTTCTTTTTCAGTTAAAGGTGTGGTTATTCAAAAAAGAAACAAAAAGTCTAAAAGTCTAAGCATGCTTGTTAATTAGTTGTTACTTGTTACATCAATATTATATATATTTCATCTATTTTTACGAATAAGTAAAGACCAAGACTTCAAAAAAAGACTTAAATGCTTAGCAAAAATAAAGATTAGTAAATTAAAGAAAGATAGACTTAAGCCTTAGATGTGCTTTGGCCTAATAACCAAGTTGAGAGAGAGAGCTCTCTCCAAAAAAAAAAAAAAAAAAAAGTTGAGAGAGAGAAAATGCAATCTTACTGCTCGAGAAAAAAAGAAATATTATATATATTTGGCTTTAAAAATAAACTATATTATTAATCTTTTCAATTAAAACATGGAATACCTAAAAATTGGATTAAGTTGACATTTCAAATTGTTTAAACATATATTAAAGTGGATCCTCCAATTCCTATACAAGTTGAAAAGTCTCTTGAACAGAAGTTTGCAGTTTTATAGTAAAAGAACTTTACTAATTCGGCTGGGTTGCCATGCATCTTCTTCCTTATTTATTTATTTGTGATAATATCTTCTTCATTATTTAGTACAATGAAATTTGTATCTATTCTGCTATCAAGAGGAAATTTCAACAATGAATGTCCCATCTTGGACCCCATAAAATTTATTAGACAAAATTCAGTTAATATCATATGCAAAAAGATATTTTTTTCCGAGCACTCATAGATGCATGTCCATATTTTGAATTCATAGTGACATCCAAGTGTGATTATTCAAAATTTTAATTCCTTCCCGTCGTTGTAGTTGGACTGATTCCTTTTCTCATTTCGATGAAAGAGATTTTAGTACCCAAAAAAAAAAAAAAATTTAACTAGTAAAATAATATGATTTTTTTGCTTTTGTTTTTGTTTTTGTTTTTGTTTTTTTTTTGCTGAGAATCAGTAAAATAATATAATATAAACTCAAAAAATTATGTGAAAAAATACCAAGTGCAAGAAAATGTGTTTGACATCCTAACCATTAAAGCAAGTCAACTTCTTGGGTCTCTATGTTACAAAATATTGTATTTATTAATGTAATTGAATTAATAATATTTTTGGATCACTGTCTGACCTTAGTTGGTTCCCGACCCGGCCTTAAAAACTTTAAATCTTTTCCTTTTCCAGTTCTTAATGATCTTGGTTTCAAAACAATGGCAATAATCAATAACATAACCTTGTTTCTCTTATCTATACTACTATTTAAGGAGTTTCTCCTATTTAGGAATCTCATTTTTTTTTAAATGCCTCTACATCCCTATGTTTAAGTAGAAATAAAACTGCCAACGGGGGCTTGGCTCAGCTGGGTATGGTTCGTTCGCTCTGCCTAACACGTTCAGGTTCGATTCCCGCTACCAGCAGGAGTCCGTTGGTGGGCATCCTTAGTGGAGTTGGCCCCCCACACAGGTTGGTAAGATCGGGTTCAGATACGAAAGGTTCCTACCCCTTGACTGCCTCCTGGCGCCCTGCCTAGGGGTTTAATATAACCATAAACACCCCCATTTTAGTTTCTCAAAAAAAAAAAAAAAAAAAAAAAGAAATAAAACTAAATGACAATCTGGTAAAAATACAACTCTAACTCCCACTAAAACATTGTCTAAAAAATATAGCTACTCTTTTGGTAATTTTCAAATTGCTTTTTTCACTTATAAGTTAAATTCTCAAATTAAAAATTATATATATAAATAAAAACACTGACTTTTTTTTTTTTTTGGCTACAAAATAGCACCATTAAAAAAAAAAAAAAAAAAATCTCATTACGAGGCAGTTTGGATCCACGTTTGAGTCTGCGTTTTCACGTTTTCAGTTTTTTTTTTTTTTTTTTTTTTCCTTGGACGCGCTTCTGGTACTGTTCACTGTCCATGAACAGTGATTTTAGGCTTATGAACAGTAAAAAATAGAATAAACAGTAACTTTTTACACATTAAAAAATTATTTTGCTACAGTATTTTCAGTTTTCAGTTTTCAGTTTCAGCAAAAATAAGTTGTATCCAAACGGACCCTACATGCGCTTTCTAATAAAAGTTACAGTTATCCAAAAACGAAATAAAATGTACATATGTGTTACGTAGATCAGATCTTATATATGTTTCATCTATATATATACGTTAATATGTAAAGACCAAGACTTAAAAAAAGACTTAGATGCTTAACAAAAACAAAAAAAAAATAGAGAGATTAATAAGAGAAGAAAGACTTAAGCCCTATACGTGCTCGGGCCAAATAACGAAGGCAAAAAGTGTGAGGAAATAATTCAAAAAGAAAGAGAAGCCAAAAAGTGTGAGGAAAAAATTCAAAACGAAAGAGAGATAGAGAGAGAATATGCTACTACCTATTCCCAATTGTGTCAAGAAGCTATGGTATGCTTGGAATCTCCAGAGCTGTATTCTCTTAAGCCTCTGGCTGCAGGCAATTTTAGTTCTATTTGCATTCCTCAGAAATCGGACCAGAAGAAAACTGTTACACGGGCTCATATGGTTTGCATACTTGCTTGCAGACTGGATTGCACCTGTTGCCATTGGACTGATCTCCCAAAGCGAAGGTGTTGGTTGTGAAGCCAAGGGCAATAAGGACTTAATGGCATTCTGGGCTTCATTTCTTTTGTTGCATCTTGGTGGCCCTGATACCATCACTTCTTTTCCTCTTGAGGATAATGAGTTTTGGCTTAGGCACTTGGCTGGACTCATATTTCAGGTTTTGGCAACGGCTTATATCTTCTATCAATCGCTTCCGAACAAGGTTTGTGTTCCCACTATCATGGTGTTTCTTGTGGGAACTATCAAGTATGTAGAGCGAACACGTGCTCTCTTTCTTGCAAGCATGAACCAGTTTGGATGTTCAGTGTTGCCAAAGCCAGACCCCGGGCCTGATTATGAAGAAGTTCTGAAGATGCACTCTTCAAACACCTTGGAACAGGTTGAAACAAGCTTGGAGGTTGAAAATCCTAAAAGTTCGAACTCAATACACAAAACTCTCACTTTTGCAATTGATTCTGAATCTGAAGGTGAAAAGAAACCCTTAGATGACATGCAATTATTACAGGAAGCATATCTTCTCTTTGACAAATTCAAGGGTCTTATTGTAGGCCTCCTTTTTAGTTCCAAGGAAAGAGAATGGAGCCGAGATATCTTTCTTACTATATCTGCAGCTGAAGCATTTAGACTAATAGAGTGTGAGCTCAATTTCATGTATGAGTAACTCCACACCAAGGTGGTTGTGGTTCGCTGCACATTTGGGTACTTTCTACGCTTTATTAGCTTTACTTTAATCGTTGGAGCATTGGCATTATTTTCAATTGAGAATCAGCATGAGTTACATCATGTTAGAAAGTTTGATATCATCCTTACTTATGTATTACTTGGTGGGGCATTAGGCATTGAGGCCATATCAGTCCTAATGCTTATATTATCCGACCGGACCCTCCTAGCTGTGAAGGGTGGCCGGAGCAAACTCGTTGATGAAATTTTCTTGTATTGAACTTTCCAATATTAGCAACCATAAAATCTATGCAATATAATAATTGAAGTCTTTATAATTAATTGTGCTTGTCTCTTATTGTAATTCACTAGTCATTTGTTTACTCGCTTTCCATTTCATTCCTCTCTCTCTCTCCACTCAATTGTCATCTCCCATTCCCTCTCTTTTTTCCCTAATAGAAGAACTTAATTTATGTTTCATTTTCTCCTTGATTCTTGAGATGCTTAATTGTCGAATTCTCACTTCTATTTTCCTCTTATTGAAAGTTGAAATTACATAAACTTAGACTTATAATTGAGTTTAGAAACTTTGAAAAACTTTATCTAGTGGTTGCTTTATTAGGAAATGTTTCCTCTGGAGTGGTTTTTCTTATACGTTTTTCACTTTATCACTATGTCACCTTGTTCTTTTGATTGATTTATATGATTATTGACATCTTATTTGATACGCCTCGTATGCTTCAACTAATTTACACATAATTGGTTAGTTGGGATAATTTGGAATAATTGGATAATTTACAAATTAGTAAACATCAACCTGGGTCTAAAACTGTTAGGACATATGTGTGTCACTTGTTAGGAACATATGTAACTATTTTATGTAATTGGCTAATGCTTTGACAAAACGCACTTTACTTGTATTTGGATAGATCTAGGATGTGTTTAATACTTCAAGAAACTTTGTTTCAAGATCAAGTGTTGAAGCCATGCAAGTTTGTCCAAGATTCAAGCCTGTCCAAGATTCAAGTCTGAAAAGTGCCTGTCATTAAAGCTCGACAACTAGCTATCTATCGAGCTTGAAGAGCTGTTCCAGCCCCGTGGCTCGACAGCAGCTCGACAGATAGGGTATCTGTCGAGGTTTATGAAAAACAGATATTCAGTTCTGTTTTGACTCTAATCCGTGATTATGTGTTTGGACTTTCTTTTCTCACAACCTTAGACATATAAAATGATTATTTTAAGGGCCGTCAAAGTGGACACAAGTTGCACAAGTGTTGAGCAAAGTTTGTTCAAGCAAATTGTGACCGAAGACAGAATTTGCCCTAGTTCATCTTTTTTGTGAAGAAGTTGCTGTGTTTTTACACTGTTGGGTTTTGTGACCAAGCATCTTTTTGATCTTCATCGTTTGGATGAACTGAAGAACTTTGCAGCCAACAACCTTCTCTAGTTGGTGATTGAAGTCGCGTACTGGAATCCGCGCAATTGGTTAGTCACGTACTGGGAGCCGTGCATTGAAAAGGAGATATTGTCACTACAGAACAAGTCCAATTGGGTATTGGGGTAAGGGTTTAACTGTAGGTTGGTATAAGGTATTGGGATTCCTTTACTTGTAACCGCTTGTTGTGATAATAGTGGATTCTCGAGAGTGGTGACCTTAAAATCACCTGGTGGGATTTTTGCCGTGTTGGTTTTCCCCATTCGTAAACAAATTACCGTGTCAATTTATTTTCCACTACACTTAGTTTAATCGGTGATTTGTTTGTGCTACCACTCGTTTGTATGTTAATTTGATTAATTAATAATCTTGACTAATTAATCAATTAATTCATCACAAGGGGTCAATACGTTCTTGGCCTATCAAGTGATATCAGAGCAGACACACTCTGATTAGGGTTAATCTTTGCTGTGTTGATCCATTGACCCCTGTTTGTCATGGATAGAGGACAATCATTAATTATACATCCTTTATTTGATGGCACTAATTATGCATATTGGAAAGTACACATGAGAGTTTTCTTGCAGTCTTTAGATGAGAAAGTGTGACAAGCTGTTGAGATAGATTGGACCAAGCCGAAGGAAGCACCGGCCGATTGGGATGATGCCAAAATCAAGGCGGCAAACTTCAACAACAGAGCATTGAATGCGTTGTTTAGTGCAATCACTAATGAGGAGTTCAAGAAGATATCCTCTACTGAAACTACTAAGGAAGTATGGACCATTCTCCAGACAACCTATGAAGGAACTAAGACTGTCAAGGATTCGAAACTTCAGAGGCTCACTACAAGCTTCGAAGAGATTAAGATGGAGGAGGATAAGTCGTTTGATGAGCTCTATGCCAAGCTCAAGGACATAGTGAACTCAGCTTTTAATCTTGGGGAAACCATTCCTGAATCCAAGATTGTGAGAAAGGTGATCAGATCTCTACCCGAGAGATTCCATGCCAAAATCACCGCGATCGAGGAATCAAAGGACATTGACAAGATTCCTCTGACAGAGTTGGTTGGTAATTTGCAGACCTATGAGTTAGGTTTAACAAGAATTGGCAAATCGGGTAAGAGCAAGAGCATGACACTGAAGGTCAAGAGCAGTGACACGGATGAGTCTTCAGACGATGAAGATTTTAAGATGAAGTCCTACATTACTAGGCAATTCAAGAAGTTCATGAAGAATGCTAATGGGAAGGGCTTCGACAAGGACCGTGGGCAATCCAGTTCTTCTCAGTTCAAGAGCCAAGACAAAGGGAAGAAGGATACTAGAAATGGCGGTCAGTACACTGTTCCAGCAGGACCAAAATGCTTTGGGTGTCAAGGCTTCGGTCATATGAAACAAGAGTGCCCTACATATCTCAAGACTATTGGAAAAAGCAAGGCACTTGCTGCTACATTGAGTGACACTGAGCATGAAGATGATTTCAACAATGAGGATGACAGAATCCTAAATGCCTTCACTGCCACTGTCAATCCTACTGAGGGGATTGTTGAAGATGTGGATGAAGAAGAGGAATTGGTGGATTCTAAGTTTGAGAAGATGGATGATCAAGATGATATCCATACAGCCTATGAGAAACTGTACAAGCTTTCTGAGAAGCATGAGAAACTTTATAGGCTAGCCACCAAGAATCTCAGTGATGTGGAACTTGATCGTGAAGAGCTTTCCACAAAGTTTGATGAAGTAAATCAGACTATTGGAGTACGGAGTTTTGAAAACAATTTTTTGGCTGAGAAGACCAAGAAGCTTGAAGCGGAGCTGTTTCAAGTCAGAGCTCAATTGGAGAGGACTTCAAGTGCAAAGCTTGATGAGATGCTCAATCTTCAGAAATCTGCTTCTGATCGAACAGGTTTAGGGTATGGTCTCTCTTCTTCTAATATTGCTTCTACTAGTACTACTATTTTTGTTCCTCCTGCTAATAATGTTGAAACTAATGAAGTTAAAAATGATTTAGTTAGTGAGAGCATAGATAAGGGTAAGTCTATCTTAGGAGCATCCCTTAAAAACCCTAGGACTAAGAAGGCTAACTCTCAAAAGCCTAAACAGAAGAAGTAGCATCTCTGTCATCATTGTGGAGTTGCCGGTCATACTCGACCAAATTGCTATAAGTGGTTAGCCACTTAATAGAGCAACGACATGATAGCATCTGGAAGCCAAAATCAGCTTCAATCCTCTCTTGCTCCTCTTGGAGATCTTCTTAAAGCCCTCATGTTCCTTTCAAACTTGAACGGTTTCAATTCTTCCCCCTCACTGCCCGATTAAGGGTTTGCTAAACGGAAAGGTTCTTCCAAGGTGTGGAAGAAAAATGGCTCTAAGTAATTCTATCACTTTCTTCTCTCTCTTCTTATTTTTGTTTTTGCATAACTTGTGTGTTTTGATTTTATTTTGAGTCAGTCTAGTTTTTTTGCTTTGCTTTGCTTAACATGTTTTTGTTTATTTGTTTTCAATTTTGCTTTATTTTTTTTTTCATTAAAAAAAATTGAAAAATCAGAAATACAAAAACAGTGTATGTTTTGTGTACATTGGTACTTGTGTACCTTGGATGGCCATTGAAACAAAGTTTTCTAAACTTTGTATCATTTGTAGCTTAGATGAGCATCTCTATGCACAACTAAGCAAGTGAGTTTTATGGCTCGTGTTTGTGATGAGTAAGATTAAGTAATCTCTTGTACTTAACACTCATATCACTCTTTTTTACGGGAAGGACTAGAAAATCCTAAGAGAAAGGCATAAATAACCATCTCACCACTGTTGCCTGCCAATCATGAATGACATTTGTGTGCTTCGGCATAGCAAAATTGGAATGTCAAATGCTTAACATAATTGGGTATTTCTTTTCTATCTATTATATGCCCATGCATGATTTGCTTAAAATAAAAATATTCAAAGAAAAATAAAAAGCAAAAAGATCAAAATGTTTTACATATGATTGCAAGCGTGTCTTCTAGGAGATGTGTGAGTTATAGGATGTACCTCGAAGGTGATAGTCTCTATCAAACAATTATGTTTGTGTGTGAGTTAAAGTGATTTTTTCATACCTCAAATCGTCATAACATGTAGAAACTTATGCAATCTTGCGATATTTTTCACACACAACACGCAATATTCTTTGCTACTCTTGATACATGTGCATGTACAATGCGATTTGGCCATCACAAGATTTACATGTGTTAATGTATGCTCACTAAACTGTCTTGACTTGTTTTTGAAATATAAAATTGGTTAGACTCGTTTAGTGTGTGTGTGTGTGTGTGTTTTTGGGATCCATGTGCTTAAAATTGTTGTTGAGAGATGATTTTAAGAGTCTAAAATATTGTTTGGATCATTGGTTGAGTTGCATACTTGATTGCATTCATATCTGTGTTTTTCCCTTCTTGAAAAACTGTTTTTAAGCAATCTCGTCAGCTCCTCGACACTTGGCTATCTGTCGAGATCTTAAGCTATTTCTTATCGCAATCTTGATAGCTATCTCGACAGCTGGTGGATCGATCAAGAAAGTTTCTGGACCCTTGATAGCTCCTCGACAGCTAGTGGATCGATCGAGATTCTTTTTAGCCTTTTGTTGATTGGTCCCTCGACAGCTTCATCTGTCGACGCCTTTTTTCTCGACACCTGGCTCGACACTTGTCTCGACACCTATTGACACCTCTATCTGTCGAGAATTACTGGGCTCTTATTTAACCGCTAATCGCGATTTCCTTCTCATTTTTCTTGATCTTTCTCTCGACAGACTTGTCTTTCCACCTCCCAAACCTCTCTCACTCACTCTAAACCTCATTCCCAAGTGTTTTTCAAACTTTTTCAAGTTTTTCTCTTCACTTGGTAAGCTTCTTTTCTCTCATTTATATGCATTTCATGTTTTGAAACCTAGGTTTTCGGGTTTTTGAAAAATTTTGGGGTTTTTCATAATTGATGAATTTTTGTTGAAATTTTGGGATGAGTTTTTGCTTAAATGAGTTTAAAATCTCATACATTGCATCACATAAGCATTATAATAGTATTATCATGCATTTAGATGTGTGCAAATTGATTGTGTGCTGGTAAGATTGGATTGGGCTGAGCCCATGATGCTATTTCTTTTGCATGTCACATGTTCATGCACTCCCATGTATACGTACTCTCTATTCAATATATTTTGATATATTTGAACTGCTTGGGACTTTTTTGATTGTCTCTCTCTCTCCCTCTCTTTTCTGTTTACGTTAGTCGTGTTTATGGCATCGAAACGTAAGTCTACTCCGTCCCGGAACTCTCTTCGTTCTGGGGCATCTTCTTCCTCTGATCCTACTCCTTTTCATATTCGGTTCCGTGATGAGGATGCCCGTAAGGCCTTCTCAGAGAACTTTTCTCGACGAGGTGTTCATTCGGAATGCCGAGTCATTTTAGCAGACTTTGCCGACACTAACCTACCTGATGTCATTCACAGTCGAGGTTGGGAGTCACTGTGTGACGTCCCGGTCACATGTCCATCCATGCTGATTTAGGAGTTTTACTCCAACATGCATGAATTTGATTCTTTAGTACCTCTCTTTCATACTCGTGTTCGAGCTACGCACATTGTTTTCACATCAAAGTTGGTATCCGATGTGCTCCATGTCCCTAGGGTAGAGTTCCCTGACTACCCAGGTTATGAGTGTCTGAGGACTGTGTCCAAAGATGAGCTCAAATCTGCTTTCTGTAAGCGCCCTTTTGTTTGGGGTGAGCGTTAGTTCACTTACTGTACGGACTTTGCAAAAGGTCCTCGATTTTTTAACATGGTTATGACTTTTGTTCTTCACCCTTTATCTCACTGTAACTCTATCACAGAGCCTCGTGCTCGATTTTTGTTGTCCCTTCTTGAGCATCTCACTATAGATTTCCCTTCTCACTTTATTCTTTCTATCATAGATGTTCATAGGGATTCGGCGTCTCCTGATAAGCTCATCTTTCCTTCCGCTATTACAAGGATCTTACGCCATTTTTCTGTTCCCTTTCCAGCATCTGACCATTTTTCCTACATGTGTGCCATAGACGCCGTTACCGTTAAACGGAGCGAGGCGTAGTTTAGGTCGAGGCAGTCTGGGTCAGCAGCTCCTCCCTTTCGATCTACTCCATCCACATCAGCTCCTTCCTATCTATAGGGCGATGTGACTCTAGGAGACATCATGACCCAGCTTCAGCGCATGGATGCTCGCCTTGATACAGTATCTACTGAGCTGTATTAGGTGAACATTCGTGTCGGTCATATTGCACGGCAACAGGCGATCATGGGTGGCTTCGCTCCTGAGGTTTCTCCTCCACCTCCTCCCATGACTTCTGATTCTGAGACTGAGGATGATGATGATGGTGATGACGATGATGCTTCTGATGATGATGATGATGGAGATGCTAGCTCTTCCAGTACAGATGAGATGTCTACTTGATACTCTTACCCTTTGTCACTCGTGACAAAAAGGGGGAGTAGTTTTGGATATGAGAGTAGTCATTCTTAGGGGGAGAGTTAGTACAGGACATTTTTGTTAGGGAGAGTGTTAATATCTGAGGGATACAGTGAGGATTATTTGTATCTTTTTCTTTTCTCTACTTTAGATACATTTATTCTTGTACCTTGGGTCTTGTGACCATTATTAACATACATTGTATTTATTTTCTTTATATGTTGATGTATGTTTCTTTCACCTACGCTTACATGTGTTATTTCTTTTCTCTCTTTATGCACATGCTTTTTATTACTTGTATTACTTGTATGCAATCTTTTATTTCTGTTTCACATAAAGATGCCTTGATGAGTTTTGTTTAAAGTGTTTCAGAAATACAGGTTGTCAAAGTCTAATTGCCATAAACTCTCTTCTTACAAAGTTTTTCAAGAGTTTGTGTTAGGATAGATTTTATTGTATTCAACAAGTGAATATGAGTTGAGTGATTTATGACTTCTCTCATATTTTCATTTGTTTATTGTGGTTTTGTCACGGATTGCCAAATGGGGAGATTGTTAGGACATATGTGTGTCACTTGTTAGGAACATATGTCACTATTTTATGTAATTGGCTAATCCTTTGACAAAACGCACTTTACTTGTATTTGGGTAGATCTAGGATGTGTTTAATACTTCAAGAAACTTTGTTTCAAGATCAAGTGTTGAAGCCATGCAAGTCTGTCCAAGATTCAAGTCTGAAAAGTGTCTGTCATTAATGCTCGACAGCTAGCTATCTATCGAGCTTGAAGAGCTGTTCCAGCCCCGTAGCTCGATAGCAGCTCGACAGATAGTGTAACACCCCGACCCAATTTTATAATTAAACTATGTGTTTCAGTGG